>ML110003.1:0-42477 GCA_003697995.1 Taxidea taxus jeffersonii | reverse complement strand
AGAAAAACTCTATACAAAGGGTTGTGAGACAATCAATGAGCTGCCCTATCAGAGCCCTGGGGCCTCCTATCGTGTTGGTGCCTAATGGATGCTTGCTTCTGGTTTCGTCTCCTCACCCCCAGCCGGAAAGCCCACCAGACCAGTCCCTTGCAGTAACTTACCCTATTGACTCATGGTGTGGGTGTCAGAGCACCAGAGAAGACTTCCAACAGTTTACTACTGGCTGTGTAACTGCACAAAAGTGCTTTGTAGTTGATCAGTTCACATCACCAGGAAGGGCATCCTTACCCCCCTCTTCCTGTCAGCACGTGTGACTCTTTGTGGGTCTGGATTAATTCCAAAAGGAGACAGGACTGGAGCAGTTCACAAACCTCAGAGAATGTTCAGTAGTTGAAATTACTTGGGGAAGCAGCAAAACCATGAGTCAAGTGAGTTGCTACAAAGTGGGACAGAAGCCTTGGAAAGATGGAGATTGGTGTGGGCTGTGACCATTCAGGGAGGGTTTCCTGGGTGAAATGGGTTCACACTTGGTCAGATCAGATTTGGAGAGGCCAAGGAGGATGGAATGGGGGCAGGGGAGGCACAAGAGCAAAGATACAGAGGCAGTGGCTAGCACTGAGGGCCGAGAGACTAGAGACAAGGGAGGCCTGGCTGCCTGGGCCTGATGTGGCTTGAGTAGATAACCTGGATGCAATCTGGAGACTTGCCTTCCATATTCCTCCCAGAGAACAAAGGATGCACCTTTCCTTCCCCACCCAAAGTAGCTCCGAAGGTGCGGGAACTGTGGGGAATGTCCCAAGTGTAAGCAGAAAGAGTCAGGTGTCCCCAGAAAAAGGAAAGATGACACATAGCTTTTGGACACAAGAGAAGTCATTTCTGGCCCCCTGTTATCTTCCATGATCTATGCCCCACCGGCTCTACTTGCACAAGCACACTTCCTGGGAGGTGTCAGATTACCAAGAAAAGCAAAAAAACTTAGTAGTTAAGGATTTTAAGGGGACAAGGGAATACAAAAGCTACCAGGCGTGGAAATAACCATATCTTATCAGAGACAATAAACCAGTGGTTAAAAACTCCCAGTGCTATTTCAAAAATAAGTAAGGTGCTGCATTCTTTTCCAAAGATCACCCACAGTCTACCCAGGCCTGGGAGCCTGCCCACAGCACCCACACCCTCACCCCTTGCCCACAGATACCTCTGCTTCATTAGAATGCTAACACCTCCACCAAAAGAGGAAGCAAACCTCATTTACATAATAGACTATGTATTTAAGGGCATATGCTTCCTTAAGGTGCATGCAGGACCTTCTGTCTGCCCCTACTATTTGGTGACAAACTTTCTTTTCTGAATATTCATCCAAACCCTAAATAAAAGGAACCCACTCACACCTACCTGCTTGGGGGAAATGTGACTTTGGAAGTTATTCCCTGTGATCTCTTTATTTGTTGCAAATTAAAATTCTTTTGTGTGACAACCCTACTACTTGTAACTTACAAGGAGCGAACTCACATTAGTTCAGTTACACGAGGTGGCTTCTAGCTCTGGCGTCTGGAGAGTGAGCCAATTGAGGGCAGGCACCATAATCATTTAGTGGGTTGCTCATTCCCCCAGCTAGTCCACTGTGAGGTCCCTGCGAGTCTCTTGACTTCCAGGAGGCTGTCTTCCTGTGTGATTTTATTACCATGCCCTGCCACCCCTTTGCCCACACCCTCAGCCACCATGAGAAAGGGTCTGGAGTGGAGGCAAGAGTGAGGGCAGGGGGAGGGAACTGCCATGCAGCCAGGGGTTCTGTCAGTCTTTTTTCCATCTGACACGTGGACTGCAGGGTGGGGATGACCCCAGCAAGCTCAGGTATGACAGTGGAGAACCAACAAACAGTGCAGTAATGCACAGGTTACTGTTGTGGGCATCTGGGCGCAAACCCCTGGGGACCTTCTGAGATGTAATCAGGGTTGCCAGCCATCCCAGTTTGTGCAGACTGACCCAGCATTAGTCCTGAAGTTCCACGTGCCGGGAATCCCTGCAGCCCCCTGCATATGAGAGTGGTCACTGGTATCATTTAGAATGGGCTCCAAACAATGGGGACATTGGAGTATCTGATGACAAATGTCCCTCCTTGGTTGAGTATTGCCTCCCAGCATGGGACCTCCTGGGACGCTGAGCAAGGGGGCCTAAGCAGCTAAGCAAAAGCAGCTGAGCAAATAACTCCAGCGCAGGGAAAGCCTTTGGGCAGGGAACCCCGGAGATGCAGGCCATTGAATTAAGACGCTGTCTGCTTACATACAGCAGTGCACGGAGTTGCAGGTGAACTCCACGTGGGTCACGGGGTTTTCGGTAGAAGCAATGGTAAGGTCAGCTTCCAGTAGCTGGGATCTCTGTCTCTGTTTATGTAAAACCATTGCAATGCTCTGGAATTCTGCTAGGCAGGGATGAGGAAGTAAGTTCCTTCCCCCAAGGTCACTGACTTTGTTTCCAGGAGGTACATCCAGCCTCAAAGTCTGCGCACCTTGCCTTTCACAGGAGGCCTCCAGTTTTTCCTCCAGCCATCTCCAATTACTGGGAGGCCAAGACAGATTCCTTATGAATAGTTCTGCAGATACCGCTGCAAAGAGAGACCATTGAGAAGCATCCTAGAATTTCGTTTATAATAGCTCACCTTGAAAAATAACAAGGTTAAGGGGAAAGAATGTTCTATTCAATTCTGTTATAATTAAGAGAACTTTTCTGCTTTGCATACTGCATAATTGAATTATACCACCGATTAATTTTTAAAATAATTATTTGTAGATTTGTTTCCACTACTGGTGTACTTTTTTTTTTTTTTTTAAATAATACACTTTGCCACTTAATAAAGCAGATAGATGCTGGGGGAGAGACAGTGGAGGAGATATTGTTTGTGCCCAATGGTTCCATCATTACTATTGATTGCACAGTCTTATTATTCACCTCGAAGACACTACAATTAATAGAAATGGAAATGAAGAAATATCTGTTTCGTGAGGCTTTATTGAGGAGGAAATAAACAATACATGTAGACAAGTAATAATTCTTTGTTGAGCATGACTGGTTCTCTCAAAGGAAGGATTACCCTGCATGTTAAGCAAGCAGTCAAGGCTTTCCCTGTGGGGTGCTGGGCGCCAGCCCCTCTGTAGGCCAGCTAACAAGTCCGAGGCCCACCCTGTTGCACACCCAGCCCTGCTGACCTGTCTGCGGGCTGCTGAATAAGGTGGCAGGTGTGATCAGGGCATGGCGCGTTCCTGACCTCCTCCATCTACTTGGTAATTAAGACTGAGGACTCTAAAATGAATTATGTCAAGTCACTCTCCAGATCTCTGGATGGTTGAGGCCTGAATCATGAGGTGAGCCTAGTGGGAGTGGACCCTGGTGCTCACAGGTGTTATTCTCATGGGACATGGTCCCCACAGCCCACTTGCTGCCTCTTCCCTGCCCTCCTTCCTAGCCCTGCCTACTGTCATGCTCTCGTGCCCCAGACTACTCATTTGCCCTTACCACCCTGACCCCCTTCTCTTGGGCCACCTCATTGTCTGCAAAACCCTACCTCTCCTCCTCCTCAGGCCAACGTCTGCTCATGCTTTAGGACTTGGCCAGCCATCTCTTACCCTCAGGCAGCCTCCTATCCTGGTTCAGAATACTTGGTTGTGTCCTTGCCAGACCTCAAATTCTGCAGGAATGGGTACTGTGCTTCTTTATTTCATGTCCCAGGCCCAGAAGAGTGTGGCACAGAGTCTTGCCAGGAAGTGTCTGCTACTCAAGTGAACTTATCTTTGCACATTGACAATGAGCTCTTTGCCCATGCCCCCAGAGGTTTTTTTTTTTTTTTCAAATAAATGAGGTATAATTTATATATAGTAAAGTTCAATAATCTTACAGGTATAAAAGGATTATTTACAGATACATAGAAACATATAGCTATGGTACAGATAAAGGTATGGAACATTGCCAGCACCCCCAGAAAGCCCTCCCCCCTTTGCTCCCTCTTGCCTCCCACCACAGGGTAACCCTGTCTTCTTGATTATAACCAGTCAATCACGATTGATCAACCTTGTCTTTTGAAAGCCTTTATATAAATAGAATCACACAGCTGGGACATATGTGTCTCACATATTTCTCTCCACATGATATCTTTGGAGTTTATGCCAGTGGCATTTTATGTACCCTGAGCTCTTTCCCGGGGGGCTTCCCTATTCAGATGCCTACTGGGGAGCCCTGACTGGGGAAAGACAGAGACAAGCCCAGGGCTGCAGACAGAGCTTCCACCAGTGGCTAGAGGCTCAATGTCAGAGCTCAGGCACTCAGATGGCAGTCAGATGGCTTCTGGGTGACCAGGCTTGAGTCTAGAAGCTGAAGTTCATTGAGAGGAAGCAGCCAGAGTATCCTCCCAGGAGATGAGCAAGGAATACATGGAAAAGGAAGACCCTGTCAGTGATAAGTAGGGGCAAGCGGCTGTCCTCTCTGGAAACCCCTGATTTGCTCTGCCAAGTCACCGCCTCTGAGGTGACCTGCCTTCTTGCTCACTGTAGCAAGGCAGCTGTCTCTGCTTAGGCCCTAATTCAGTGAGTTCAGGCAATCCAGTGACATCTGCTTAATTGCGGTGGACGTGAGCCTTTCAAGGCCAGTGGCCTGCTTTATTTGTCCCCAGTGCCCAGCAGATGCCTGGTGCATAGAATTTGCTCAGTAAAATAGCTATCCAGTGAGCAAGGGAGCGGGGAGGATGAGCAAATTGTCCCATCTTTTGCTCCTTCAAATACCTATAAGATGATAATCAAGCCTCCTTCTCACTCTGCCCTAAGGAAGCTCTGCCCTCAGTGCTCTCTTGGTCTGTCCCAGAGGTGAGCAGGACCTTGCGGGAGCACAGTAGGCCCTCACCTGGCAGTTAACCCAGCCTGCAGCTTGGAGCACTCTCTTGTCAGGCCCCAAGCAGTCTGTTTCTTCCCAGAGCTGGACCCTACTTTGCTTCCCTCTGGAGTACAGCCCTCACACAGGGCCTGGGCCAGAGAAGAGAGCTTGGTGAATTGTGCAGGCATCAAACCACAATATTCATGTCCTCTCTTAAATAAAGAAAACTTTTAGCAAGAGAGAAGAAATGTCCAAAGTAGATTACATCCTGAGATACCAGACTCTTACTTAATTATATGTGTGTAAACAGAAGTAAATATTACCATTTCAGTGTCCAGATCCCCTCTGCCCACCAATGACCGCTGGCTCTGTCCTGTTAGATCTCATGCCCTCTTGGTACAGACTCATGGCAATGGGTTAAGTGGGGGAAGTGGAGGGGAAGAACGCCAGGCTCGATTTATTTTCATTGAAAACGGCACAACGCTTCTGGTGGGAGAGGGTAGACTGGAGCTATGTGGAAGGTACAAGGAGAAAGAATACCGTGAGGCAAGGAGGGCCGGTTTAAGGAGAATTTTGAGATAGCCACATGAGGACAGAAACAGAGAAGCAGCTGCCGTGCCCATGAGGGACTGAGAGAGAAAGAGGGTGTGCAGGAGGTTTTGCTATGCGTAATAGAGAACTCTCCCCAGATTCTGAGACAGCTCAGCAGACACCTGCATCTCTGCTCCTCATTGTGTTGAATGAATATTGAACTGGAGAGTCTCCAGGGTGCCATGCCAAACCCACAGCCAGGGCAAGCCAGCTTTCTGCACACTTGGCATGCAATGACCCCGGAGCTTGTAGGGGAGGCTCACAGGGCCCTGGGGCAGAAAGGCCAGGCCTGTGACAAGGGAACTTGAGAATTGGTACAAATGACCCAGCAAGTCTGGGGACAGCCCTAGCCTTTGTACAGTGAGGACCTTGGTATAGTCAGCTTGATCTGGGATGGTAAATAACTCACATTCATCCAAAAGCCAATTCTGATGTATTGGCAGAGCCTTTCTGTCATTGAGATGGATTCTGAGTCAGGATGGAGGTTCAGTAAAAAGAGTGACATGATTGACATAATTGACCAGCAGTGTATCTCCCACACACTATGGAGAGCATGGTGGCTGTGGTTTTAAAGTCTCCCTAAAGCTCCTTTCAAGGTTCATGGTCAAAGTGTGAGCGTGAGACCGTGAGTGTCCATGTGTACAGCAGAGAGCCTCATGGGAGGTAGGTAACATTATGAAATAGTTAAAATCCCACTTCGTAGATGGTAGGAAGTCTGTAAAGTGCATATGGGTGCCTCGATTACTGGGATATAATATGAACAGATTCTTTTTATTTTAACAAATATTTATTGCCCATAATGTGGGAGGCATAGGAACAGCTGCTGGGAAGGAGTATGTTCCTGTCCTCAGTGAGCTCAGGGACTTTGAGAAGTTTCAGAAATGAAACAAAACAAAAGCAAAGGAAACAAAATAAAACAGAAAAACAACCAAAACAAACAAACTCCCCAGCAAGCTCCTCCAAATCCCATCAGCCTCAGGGCCATGGTGCCTGAGAAAGTGTATGTTGATGAGCTTCTCACTTCAGATAGAGCAGGGTACAGATCTGTGTAGTCCCCATTATTTTGCCCACATCTCTTAATCCAGAAACACTGGGGGGCTGGGACATTTCCAGCCACCTCATTAATTTGCTCTGGGAGAGGCTCCCAGGCTCCATTCACAGGCCACTCACTGAGATTTTCTGGAACAAAGGTCTTTGATTTAAAAAGCTTCATAGCCTGATTCCTCAACCCACTGCTGATTAGAAATGGCAGATTTTGAGATGGGGGATAGAGGTGGTGAATCCTAGAGGGAGCCGTCTGATGGAGATTAGAAAAGACCCCATCAAAGACACAGTGAGAGATGAGCCTGAAACACGGGGAGGAAAGCAGGCACAAAACCAATGAATGCCCAGCCTCGGGGGTACTGCCCACTCCTCTCAACCACTGACCCTCCACGTGCAAGCTGCTTGGTCCAGTGAGAACAGGCACGGGACAAGGATGCTTCCTGGAGGGGGAGGGCAGTTGTTCATGCGCATCCCATCCGTGGGGTTCTCTCAGGCACTGAGCAGTCTGGCCAGACAGCACATATCATGCTTGCCAAAGGATGGTGAGGATGCACAATTGAAGTAGGTCCTCCTCACATACTCCCTCAAACATCACAAACAGCAGCCACACCCCAGGTGCTATGAGTATAGACAGGTGGGCAGTGGTTGCAGTGGGTCTGGAGAGGCTGGAGGGCAGGAGCTGGAGAGCATGAGGTGCCCATGGAACCGCAGCATATGGGAGAGAAGGCCAGGTAAGGCTGGACTGCTTGAGTCTCCGAGAAGCTGGAAATCGGAGCTGCCTGGGAAATCTCCCAAGTATAAAATAGGGACAACAAATTCAATTTTTTCAAACACTTTATAGACCAAAGAAACTTATCTATTATGTTTTGGAGGAGGGGACCCCAAAATTCCTTCCTTTCTTCCCTTCCCCCATGTGTGATCTCTGTCTGCTTGGAGGGCTATTATTACCCTGTGGACACAAAGGAAGCTACCTTACAGAGTGGTGTAGTCACTTGCAAAGTTCCCAGAGCTGGGTGGTCAGAGGAACTGAGTTTTGCAACAAGGTCGGAGTTCAAATGAGACTCCTATTTCTCTAGTCCACACTGTCTTATGGTGTGCGTATCACTTTAGAATTTTGAGCATGCCAACTTTTACCATTTGCAACCCATCCTGGCAAAGCTGAAGTGGGTTTCCAGAGGGAAGTTGATGATCTCAAAATGGCTTTCTGTCCTAAAACTGAGCTGTCATCTACCCCCAAAATGATATGCAGGAGTGTATAGCAAAGCTGGGAATGAGGTACAATTTACAGAGATTGTCTTCATGTTAGATTTCGTATTTTCCTACTGCAACCAAAAGTTTACCTCTTTGTTCTTTAGGTAGCCAGGTAGGTAAGTAGGTAGGTGGCTGCGTGGATGGATGAACGAATAGATAGGTAACTAGACGGATGGACAGGTAGATTTAATAATACAGAAGGTCCTAAAGACTAATACAGCAAAGCATTGTCTCCCCACTCCCCAGCTTTAAAAATAGAGCATCACCATCTCCAGTGAGCCAGTGCCCTCAGTTTTTGGAGGAGGAATAAGGACTTCAAAAGGGGTTAGGAGATGGGCATGAGTCCCCCAGACGGTGATAGAGCCAGACTTGCACCCTGGGCCTCCTCTGCCTGGCTCTGGGGCACACGCCCCTCCCAGGCACCACACTATCTCCTCCTGGCACTGGGCCACTCGGTTAGAGGCAAAGACAGATGAGTCCAAACAGAAAAGTCGTTCCCCCTCAGACTGAAAATAACAAGGCTCAGTTGAAATTTGTTTTTCCAATTTATTTATGCATTCTTTTTCCCTTTTAACTTCTCTCATTAATTGATAATGTTCCCTCCCAATCAGTGTCTTTGATTGTTTCTCCCTTTAAAGCTTTGGGCTGAGAGTGGGTAGGTGGCATATAAGTTATGACTTGTTTAGAAAATTGATATTGGCATTTTCTGCATGACTTGCCTTTCTTCAGCGAGTTACTTTGCTCCAGTTCTCCGTTAGAACCTCCAACTGTAAAGGAGATACAGGCTAATTAAGAACTGGGGGCTGGTAAATTTCACCTTGGGCAGCAAGTATGTGCTTTTGGCAGGAATTGCCGCAATTATTGACCAAATAAAATTGCCATCCGAAAGGACATCTCCTTTTTTTTTTTTTAAGAGAAAGCAGCAAAATATTGTTATTGAAATCAAGCCTTTACTTCAAAGAGGCAGTAATGACATAGGAAAATCAGGTAGGTTTTTGTCCAAATGAAGAATTATATATATTTTTACATATATAAATGGTATTACTTTTTTTAATGAAAGAACAAATTGAACCTCCCATTTATTGCAGAGCTTAAAAGCACCATACTAGACCCACCATAATTACGCAATAAATGCTTGCCAGATTGAACTGAATTGAAAAGTTGTCAAGATACCATTGTCCTTAATCAGTCTTTAAGGTAAAATAGACAATTGTAGGGCTGTTCCACATATATAATATTGATGGGGTCCTAAAGAAAATGTATTTTTTTTTTCAAAAATAATAGCATTATTCACAATCCACAGGGGATTGTGGGAATCGAGTTCTCAAATCAAGGCTATGTGCTGCATTGTGGATTTCCTAGCTCAAGAGCCACTCTGTCCAGACGTGCCCTGCTGTGGGCCCAGTTATCTGTGAAAAGAAAAGCTCAAACAGCACAAATCTTCTCTCAAAGTTGATGCAAACCTATGTCCAGAACTGCCCATTCTGAAGGCTTTCCTTTCCCATCATCTTCGAGTCACATTGCTTGATGTCATGACTCCCTCTGTCAACAGCCTGTGTTTACTGGGCTAGTGGCAGAAACTCTGCCTGCATGGCCTGCCCAGCCTGACACCGGGACAGGAGGCTGGTGGGAGCTGGGGCCAGAGACAGGGCTGGAGTCAGGATGGGCTCTGTCCTGCCACTTCCACCTCCCATGCCTGCCCCAGGAAAGCTGAGCCTGAGACAAAGGTTAGCATGAGTCCTTGGGCCAAGATTGGGGCACTGAGCATGGTACAAGGAGGTAGGGAAGAAAAGCCCATGCAAAGCAATGTGCTCCAGTTGGTCACCACTGTGAGGGGCCCTGGAGAATAAAAGCTGTCTGGGAGAGCTTTCTGTGATGCGGAGAACACTGTGCTTCCCAGTACTGCGTTCACTAGCCACATGTGGACGACTGAAATATGACTCGTGAGACAGAGGACTGAATTTTTTCTTTTTTCTTTTTAAGTAATTTTTATTATGGATTTATGCATAGACTGCATTTTCTTTTTTTTTTTCTTTTTCTTTTTAGATTTTATTTATTTATTTGACAGAGATCACAAGCAGGCAGAGAGGCAGGCAGAGAGAGAGGGGGAAGCAGGCTCCCCACTAAGCAGAGAGCCCGATGCGGGGCTTGATCCCAGGACCCTGGAATCATGACCTGAGCCGAAAGCAGAAGCTTTAATCCACTGAGCCACACAGGCGCCCCCATAGACTGCATTTTCAAGTTGCAGTTCGAAGAGGTAGAAAACTTCATTTATTCACTATCTCTGTCCCAGGGGGCGTTACTCCCCACAGTCCCATTAGGTTTTGTGAGTGCAGGCAGTTTCTATAGGCACCATCCCAACTTCCCAGGCCACTGCTGCATCAGGTTAGCTACAGAGGCAAAGCAGGTGCTCTTGGGGGTGTAACAGAGGCAAGAGCTGGGGAGATACTGGTATGTGAGGCTGTTTGTAACAGTCGTGGTTCTCCAAGCTGAGTGGGCACCAGGAGCTCCTGGACAGCTTGTTAAAACACAGATTGTATGCATCTGATGGTCAGGACGCCCCTGCCGCTGGTCACATAATCACATCTCTAGAGTCCTTGGCCGGATGGAAAATGTGGGGCAGAGGACGTGAGTTAGAGGTCAGGTGACCAACCATCCTGGTTTGCCCAGGACTACTGGCAGGGATTGCCCTGAAACATGAGACTTTCAAGGGTCAAAACCAGCACTGTCCTGGAATAATGGGGACAAGTCAATCTGATCACCCTTGCTGGAGGTGTCTTAGCACACCACAACCTGTGGCTTAGCGACTTCACCTGCTAAATGGGAAGTTTAGACAGAGTCCTTCTTGCCTCTCAGGGTATTTGTGGGGAATCAAGGTGGTGGTATAGTGCCTGAGAAATTTTAGTGTTGGGCTTTCACGTGAGCTCCTTCTCCAAAAGCAGAGGGTCTAAATGGACTCTTGGAGGGAGAGATCCCTAACCTTTGCAAAGCATCCAGACCTGCAGCCCCAGTGAAGACACCGGCCACTCTGTTCAGGTCCTGATTGTAACAGAGACGATGCTGGCAATCTACAGAATGAAGAGTAGGGCAAGCTGCCACAGGGCCTTGGATTCATACCTGGCTGTGCGTTTTATTGTTAGCTGTGACGTTTTCAAGGAGAGCTGGGGAGACTCTTTAGACCATCTCTCCTTCCCAAATCAATTAAATATTTATTGGTTTTTTGGAAAAAATGTTCATGTCTTCTGCTCATTTTTTGTTTTTAGGTGTTGAGTTTGATAAGTGCTTTATAGATTTTGGATACTAGCCCTTTATCTGATAGGTCGTTTGCAAATAACTTCTCCCATTCCCTAGCTTGCCTCTTTTAGTTTCGTTGATTGTTTCCTTTGCTGTGCTAAAGCTTTTTATCTTGAAGTCCCAATAGTTCATTTGTGCTTTTGTTTCCCTTGCCTTTGGAGACCTATCTAGCAAGAAATTACTGTGGCCAAAGCCAAAGAGGTTTCTGGTGAGCCTGGCGATGGGTATTAAGGAGGGCACAGATTGCATGGAGCACTGGGTGTTATATGCAAACTATGAATCATGGAACACTACATCAAAAACTGATGATGTACTGTATGGTGACATAACATAACAAGAATAATAATAATAATGTGTTCTCTTCTAAGATTTTGATGGTTTTCTGCTTCACATTTAGGTCTTTCGTCCATTTTGAGTTTATGTTTGTGGTTGGTGTAAGGAAATGGTCCAGTTTCATTCTTCTGCATGTGGCTGTCCAATTTTCCCAGCACCATTTGTTAAAGAGACTGTCTTTTATCCACTGGGTATTCTTTCCTGCTTTGTCGAAGATTAGTTGACCATAGAGTTGTAGGTCAATTTCTGGGTTCTCTATTGTGTTCCATTGATATGTCCCAGGATGGCTAAAATTAACAACACAAGAAGCAACAGATGTTGGTGAGGATGAGGAGAAAGAGAAATTCTCTTGTATTATTGGTGGGAATACAAACTGATGCAGTCATTCTGGAGAACAGTATGGAGATTCCTCAAAATGTTAAAAATAGAACTACCCTATGATCCAGCAATTGTACAAAGGATACAAAAGTAGATTCAGAGGGATACATGCCCCCTATGTTTATTACAGCATTATCAACAAAAGCCAAACTGGAGAAAGACCAAATGTCCACTGGATAATGAATGAATAGGGAAGAAGTGGTGCAGATATAGATATAGATATAGACATAGATATAGATATGATGGAATATTACTCAGACATCAAAAAGAATGAAGTCTTCCCATTCGCAATGGCATGAATGGAGCTAGAGTGTATTATGCTAACTGAAATAAGTTAGAGAAAGACAAATACCATATGATCTTACTCAAATGTGGAATTTAAGAAAGAAAACATGAACATATGGGAAGGGGGAAATGAAAAAAAAGAAGAGAGGTAAACAAGGCATGAGAGACTCAACAATAGAGAACAAACTGAGGGTGTTGGAGGGATGTGGGTGGGAGCATGGGGTAAGTGGGGATGGGGATTAAGGAGGGCACTTGTGATGGTGAGCACTGAGTGTTGTATGTAAGTGTTGAATCACTGAATTCTATTCCAGAAACCAGTATTACACTGCATGCTACTAAAATTTAAATAAATAAGATAAAAATAAAAGTTGAAAATCCATTAAAAAATAAATAAAAAATGAATATTTACTGATTATCTTCTCTGTTTAGCCCTGTATACATAGGAGCAAACAGGAGGTGTGTAAAGCTTGTTCCTTGCTCCAGTGATGTCCCTGCCGAATTAAAGGAAAAGAACGGTTTGACAAGGCACATCCCCACTTCCCCATTGCAGCCAGGCAGACCTATGCATGGCCTCTTTCTCTCTCTCTATTTTCTGTCTACCCATAGGCATGAGAGTGTGCCTGCCTATCTGCCCGCCCAGCCTTAGTCTGTGAGCACCCTGAGAGCAGGGACCATGTCTTGCCTCTGTTCCTATTCCCACACTCAGCTCCGAGCCTGGTGTGGAGCTGCCAACTGGGGATTGTTTGCTGAAGGGGAAGAGGGGTCTGCTTGGTTGTACATGCTTACTTGTGAGACATATATGCAGAGAAGAGGCTGAAGGGCAGCTGGAGAAGCAGCAGGGCCTGAAGAAGGTAAGACAGGTACTGGGCTATCTGGATGGGCAGGCTTTTTAGAGGCAAAGAGGTAAGAGACCGTGTGCCTGGCCATGGACCAGCAATAGCCAAGGCTCAGATGTTGAAGAGATCCCGGAAAGTGTTGGTAAGAGGGAGCCCAGCCTGGCTGGAATGGGGAATCAGACTGGTCAATAGAGGGAAAAGAGACTGGCTCAGTCTGAGGACCAGAATGAATGAGGGGTCTCCATAGCCCAGCTGAGGATGAGGCATCATGCATCAGAGAAGAGTACAACAGTAAGCAGAGGTTTCTGAGGATGAGAGACGACAAGATCTTTCAGGTTTCCAGGATGTTGTATGATATGTTAGGGGATGTCTGAACAGCTTAAAAAGTATAGTTAGTAAAATACGACTTAGCAACCCAAAGCAGTGAATTATTATATAAAAATACCATGGATGAATCTCAAAACAATTCTGCTATGTGAAAGAATTTAGACCAAACAAACAAAAGGACACTCTGTGTGATTCCATTTGTATACAGTTCTAAAAAATGAAAACTAATCTCTGAAGACAGAATGCAGATCTGTGGTTGCCTGCAGAAGGTAGCAGAGGGAGAAGTGGATTGTGAAGGGACTTTGTGGAAATATTTGTGGTGATAAAAATGCTTGTGGTTTCAACTATTGCAATGGTTTCATGGCATATACATATGTCCACACTGGTCAACACGAACACTTCAATGTGTGCAGTTTCTTGTAAAGAGAAACCATAACATTAGTGGAAGTTGAAAAACAGTTTATTTTTTTTTCTTAAGATTTTATTTATTTATTTGACAGAGTAAGAGAACACAGCAGGGCAGCAGCAGAGGGAAAGGGAGAAGCAGCCTCCCCACAGAGCAGAGAGCCCAACGCAGGGCTTGATCCCAGGACCCGGAGATCATGACCTAAGCTGAAGGCAGATATTTAACTGACTGAGCCACCCAGGTGCCCCAGAATTTACGTTCTTAAGAAAAAGGCAATACTTTATATATCAGTTCATGTAATTCTCTCAAGCAGCCAAGAATATAAATGTTAAATTCCCATTTTACAAACTCTGAACTGAAGCTCAGAGATGTCCAGTGACTTACCCAGGGTCACACAGCTTGTGAGTGATGGGTGAGGCCAGAATTCAAATACAGGTCTGTCCAGTCTCCAAATCACTGTGTCCTTTACTGTATCAGTGCCTCTCAAACTTGAATCTCCTTCTGAGAGCATGTCCCAGTGCTCTGGAGGAGAGGTGAATGAACTAATGAGCCACAGAGCACTTTTAAAACCTCAGAGGATTCCCTCTCATCTTCCCAAAGGGGTTTGGATCAGGAGAGAGTTCTACCTTATGATTATCAGGGTGATTCTAGCTCAAATTTGTAACCCAGCCAAGTGATCTTTAATCATGTCCTCTTCTCAATAGACAAAGCATAACCTTAATTTGGAAAGCAATTGGCACTTATTTGTGGAACATAAGGAATAGCATGGAGGACATTAAGAGAAGGAAGGGAAAAATGAAGGGGGGGAAATCGGAGGGGGGAATGAACCGTGAGAGACTGTGGACTCTGGGAAACAAACTGAGGGTTTTGAGGGATTTGGGGAGTGGGATGGGTGAGCCCGGTGATGGGTATTAAGGAGGGCACATATTGCATGGAGCACTGGGTGTTATATGCAAACAATGAATCACGGAACACTACATCAAAAAGTAATGATGTACTGTATGGTGACTAACATAACATAATAATAAAAATTATTAAAAATGCAATAAAATATTGGGGACTTAAAAAAATAAAAAATAAAAATGTATATACTTTCAAATAAAACAAACAAAAAGCCATCAGCAGAATAGGAAATAAGAGGGTCAGAGATGGATGTGGACAACTCATATATATCTCATCAGATATATACCTTTCATAATGTTTGAATGTTTAATCATTAATATCAGATAAACAAAAATAGAAGTATAAATTTGAGGAAAGTAGGAAAAGAGGATGGGAAGAATGACACAAAAAAGGAAGGAAGGAGGGAGAAGAGAAAGGAAGGAAGAGATGAAGGGAAAATGATCTCTGCTTTGGGGCATATGCCACGTGCATAGCCAAGTCATTTTCCTGACCCCTGCCCTCTCCAGCCAAGACCCTTAGCAGTAAGAGCAAGGATCTCACCAACCCCCTGGGACCCTCCTAGATACCTCGCTCTTTTGAGAAAGATTCTATTGCAATCACTGAACACCATTTTCTGGAATTTTTGGAAACTTCCTCAGTGTTAGCTGAAAAAGAATCACAGTGATTTGGGATACTTTGATTCCCTAAACTTTTTGGTGGAATTCAACCTCCCAAGTGTAGGACATAATTTCTGAGGTTTGTATATTGGATTTAGGATGATCAATTGTTTTGATTTTCCTTCTTCTCACCATGTTCCAGTTACCATCTCCTTCTTCCCACCAATACCACTGATACTAATTATCGTTTACAATGCCAGCATTGATGCTGTGGAAGGTCCCATTAGCAGCTTCCAAGGGATTTGTATAAAAACAACTGTGAACCAGGCTTGGACACTAATGAATTAATCTATACATTGGGAAAATCTGGCTGCTTCTGAGCTGACACTCTCTACAGCCTCCGAATGAGCTGGATTCTTTCTATCCATCCTTAATACCTACCTCTACAGATCTCAGCAGCCTCCTCAAACACCTCTCCTCCCCTACCCTGGTGCCCTCTTTCTCCTCGCTAGAGTCATGTTGCTGCTATTATATTATTTCCCTCGACACTGTGCTGAAATCTTCTGGGATCATTACTGGTTTCTCCCTGAGAAGAAGGACCGGTGGTTATTCTTCTTTGTGTCCACAGGACCAAACATTAATTAGCCTCAATAGCTAATATGAGTTATTACTGTGTGCCAGGCATCATTCCAAGAGCTTTAACTTGTATGCAATCCTTTGTTCTTCAGAACTGTATGAGATGAGCTGTGGTATCATGCCCCTTATATAGATGGGGAAACTTGCCCAAGGTCAAAAAGCTAAGAAATGAAAGTGTTAGGATTTAAACCCAGACAGCTTGTTTCAGAGTCCAATTTCAAAGTTTGCTGATATCCAGTGAGTTGTATTTTTAGAAATGGAGGTCTTTCTTCAGGTACCTAATTAATCTCCTCAACTAGTCAAAAACTGAAGCTGAAAGAGTAGCCCATACCAGGGACCAGAGCCTAATTCCTTAGCACTCTTCCATCTGTGGTACAATGCTAACCAGATCTCTACCCTGTTTCAGACCCCTTCATGCCTCCTCACTGGCTTCAGAATCAAAGCCAAGCAATTGAACAAAGCTTTACTCCCTTCCTTCTTTAACAAACAATGACTAGCACATCATAGGTGACATAATTAATTAATATTTGTTGAATGAATGAATGAATGTAGTAGAAGATACACCCATGTGAGGACAAGGTTTAGCGATCATTGCCTTTCTAAAATCACACGCCTGTCAACTTGATCATGAACTAAAAATATAACCCCGTCAATAGTCTCTTATATAAGTTTCTTATACATCAGATAAGATTTAAAAGCCCAAAACATAGGATTTTATCAGGATCCTCATTTATGCTAATGATGACAAATTTTCACATTGAGTCAGGCAAAATTGTGTTTTCAGGTTAGAAACAGGACTTGGGAGGCATGTAAAATAGTCTCAGAAGCCTCTTTGACCAGTCTGCTAGATGCTGAACAGGCATTTTTCAGGCTTTTAAAACCAGACTTTATGTAAAAGGTGGAGAAATAAAGATCAAAAGTCCCTTTAGTGCTCTAATTTTGCTAACAGGCATCAGAAAAGATTTTCATTATCTTTTTACATGTTTAGGATAATGATAGACTCTGGAATTGTCTTGGAGCTCCCATTTTATGAACTTTTTTGAGCTTGGTTTGCATTATGTTTAAGTTCATCTTGCATTCATTTACTGAGTCCCTCTCGTGAGTTAAGGACTGAGGTCAGCCCCAGGTTGGGCTTTGGGGGTGCTGGTAATACAGGAAGCTTCAGAGGTGACTAAGAGGATAGAGTTCTGTTTTCAGGGAGCTTCCTATTACTGGGAGCACTAATAGGGCAGGTGGCAGAGTGCTGGAGAGCATCCCTCAGGAAGGAATGCATTGATTGGGACTACAGAATACCAGTTCAGCCTGTTGGAGGGGCAGCCTTTGAGATGGGGTTGAGGGAAGGGGGTGAGATTGCTGCAAATGAAGAGAAGGGCACGGTGGGGAAGAAAAGAGCATTCCTGTGTCTTGTTGTGAGCTGCTCACAGAACATGGGGTGGACAGAATCCAAACATAGTGTAACCAACAAGTGAGGTAGAAAGGGCTGGTCCCTGGTTGAGGTCTTTGCAGGGTCCTGGCTCACCCTCCAGTTTGGAGTATGACATGAATAACGAAGATGTAGGCACGGGTATTCTGATTGACACTTCATCCTCTGTCCTCAGACACCTCTCCTCAAGCTGGTGACCCCTCCCTTTCTCAGACACCTCTTCCTTGGATTCTGTGATTCCGTTGTCTCGCTGAGCATTCCTTGTCAGTCCCTTTGTTGCCTCCCTCCTTCTTCCACCAGATAGCCACATATCAGAGGTCTTTTATTTGCTATTTTTACACTTTCCACCCTCTCTAGGCTGGACCTTCCGTGAACTCCCAGCTGCCATATTGCCCAGTCTACTGGGTATCTCTAATCCACTGTTTCACACCCACTTTGAATCCAATGTCAAAAAGCAGAGCTCCATCCCCTCCTCCCACCTTAAATGGCTGTCCCTCAGTCCTCTCCATCTAAAGCCAAGCCACAATCATCCTTGACTCTTCCCTGCCCATCTGCACCACAAGACCCATCTTACTAGTGCAGCTGCAACTTTAAAACATCCCCTAGATCAGTGCAACCTTCCTGCCTCCACAGCTGCATTATCTCCCATCTGGAGGACCTTAAGAGCCTCCCAGCTGGTCTCCGTTCTCCTGCTCTTGCCCCTCTTTAGTGCATTCTTCATTCAAAGCTGGAGAGTCTTTTTAAAGCAAATTCTAGATCCTATTTCTCCCTTGTTTAATTCAATTCAAAGAATTTCCTGTGCCCTGAAGATAAAAAACAAGTCCTCATCCCCTGGCCTACCAAGCCCCAAGACCTAGCTGAGGCCTGCCTTCCGCACTTTACCGCCACTGTTCTTCCCCTTGCTTCAGGACACGTGCACTGTGTGGCTTCTCTCTGTTACTCCAGTGGGCTGGGCCTTTACATGTGCTGGGTTGCTGTTGCTCCATTCTTCCCATGGCTGGTATGAACTGGACACTGTGAATACCTTAGCCCAAATAGCTCCTCCTCAATTAGGCCCACTCTGACTCACCCAGTTAGCTGTATCCTCAATACTTGTTTCTTTTCTAACCACCCCATTAAATCAAGACACCCCCCACCCCCCTACCCACACACACAAGGCCATTATCTGCCTTGAACAGAGCTGCGTCCTGGGCTGGCCGAGCACGAACTCCTTAGCAAGTCCTTGTTGAAGAATGAACCGATGGATACCCCTACCCACAAACTGCAACAGTGATCTCTCTCCACCCCAGCATTGCTGGGTGCCTGTTAGACCAGCCACTACACAGAGAAGAGAGTCATGCAGGACTCGGTCAAAAGACTTGGATGTAAACCCGCATTCCAATCTTTCTTAGTCAAGAGACATTAAACAATGGACTTACCCTCTCTCGGGCACAATTCCCTCGAGTGCTAAAGGAGGGTGGGGATAACAACACACGCCTGAGAGCGTTGCTGAGAGGGCTGCACAAGGTTTGGTCTGTGAGTGTGCTGTATAGATAGATTCCGGAGTACTTTGTCATGTCACCTACTGCGCATAGCAGTCGTGCTTGGGGTAGCTAGTGTCGTGTTTATTTTTAGCTAATGCGAAGGCAGGGGCTCCATGAGGCGGGGGGATGAATTTTCCTCCCCATCTTTGACATGTTTATCAACCCCTGACCTCAGGGAGCATTCGTTTTCTCTCTCCTTCCCTCCCTTCTTCCTAAAATGCTGTAGCTATACCTAGTTTCATACGTATTGTTTTGCCAGTTTTCTAGGAAAAAATGATAGTCTGTTTGTCTTTATATTCATTCTGTTCTAAGCAAGGATGATCATAGGATCATACTTTCATATGTTGATTGACGGTTTATATTTCGTCTGTAAATTGCCTGTTTGTTTCCATTAGGGGGACGGTAACTGAACTTTTACTTATGACTCTGAAGTCAGTCTGGGTGTTAGGGATTTTAGCCTCTCATCATCGCATAAGTTAAAATATTTCCCTAGATTTTGACTTTTCCTTTCAACCTTGTTTATCATAGTTTTTCCTTTACAGAAAGGCTTGTTAAAAATTATAAAAGGGTTTATTCACCTTTTTGTTCAACATTAATGTACTTGCATTATTTACATGTAAATCCTTAATCTTTCTGAACGTATTTCAGTTTAAAAAGCAATGTAAAGCTCTAGCTATATTTTTTTCCCTGAAGAGTGATATAGCTGCCCCAACTTTTCTCTGTTAAATAGTCCTCCCAGCCCCCCGCACACTCCGATTTCTGTTGCAACCCTAACACCTGGATTTATTTATGAAATTCTCCATGATAATGTCCTGATTCATTTGTCTTTTCTTGTGCCTTCAACTCACAGCTTCCTACCTTCTTCTGTCTTAGGATCTAGAAGGATCTTCTCTTCTGAAGACCCTGACAGTCCTCACATATTTGCTCCTAAAGATGATCTTTAGGACTTTTAGAAATACTGTGTCAGTTCCTTGAAAACCATCCTGTTGGAAATTTCATGGGGGTAGGGTGTAGAGATTTAAGATGCTGATCCATACTGGCAAGTTGAGCTCTGAGAAGTTTGGTCATTCTCCCCATCTCCCTACACATCTGTCCATACAGGGCCTTCACCCCTTGCCTCCATTGCTGTAGTGGACTTTGACATCCCATTGTCCTCTCACTTTGCATTTCTTGGATTACTAGTAAGGGCGAGCATCTTGTCAGATGTTCACAGCTCACTTGTTATATTTTTATGGACTCACCCTTTTATACTTTAATTGGGATGCTCTTTCCTTCCTGATTCTTTGTCATATATGACACAAACATTTTTAAAATTTGACATTTATTCTCCCTATAGAAATTTTTGAATTTATATATTGTGCCTAACACATAATAGGAGCTTAATAAATATTAATTGAATGTTAAATTAATGAAGTGAAATCTACCAATATTTTCTTTATGGTTTCTGGAGTGGACCATCTCCCCTGTGAGGGCTGTGCTTTATTATTTCTAATCATAGCAAAGGCTCTCCTGTCACATCTATTTTTCTATTAGTTCCTCATAACCACCCTGTTAGGTAGAAGGAAAAGGTGTAATGTGAGTTAATTCTCAAATTGAGAACCTGAGGTTCAGGAGAGAAATGGGAACAAGCTGGGACAGAGCCAGCAGGAATGGCCAAGCCAGCCAAGCCTGTCCAGCCAGGAGCTTCTGCCCTCCTGTCAGATGGACAGATGTATGGACAGACAAAGGTTGAACTTCAGGAGTCACCTCCTGGGTATGCCCAACTTCCTTCAGGTGAGAGGCACACCTTCCAGCTATTCCTCTGCGAGAAGCTCTCTGGCATTACTTAAAGTGATTAACTTCTTACTAATATTTTGACTCATTAGGAAACATTTGGACTCAGTCTGATTTGTTTGTCAAGGATTTTGGCCAGTTTGGCATTTAGTCGGCCAGCCTCAGTCCTTGAAGTGATCTCTGCATCGCCTGTGAGAATTGATCCTGCATAGAAATCACATGGCCTCTGTGAAAGCTGGAGGGGGTAGGACCTCATGCCCACTGGTTTCAAACACATGCAGAGGACTCTGAGAAACACACCCACCTCTGGCATCCACTCATAATGAGTAGAAATAGTTCTTATTCATATGAGTGCCTTCCTTACTACATCTTCCTTTTCAGAAGATTTCCCCAAACAACCTTCACTGGATTCTCACAATAAACTTGCAAAGTAATTACCACATAGTGTGGACTTAGCAAACTTTTTTCAGTAAAGGGCCAGATAGTATATATTTTACTTTGGCTTTGCTGGCCAATGGGCAAACTCCAAAAACAACCATTTTCTTAGAAGGTTAGAGTCTTTTTTACATCTTACATTTAAAAATATGGAAACCATTCTTAGCTTGTAGGCTATACAAAAATGGGCACAGAGCCGGGTTTGGCCTGGAGGCCATCATGTGGCTAATCCCCAGCATATACTGTTCTACCTAGTAAATAGATGATGAGTCTGGGGCTCAGAGAAGCTCTCTGACTCCCCATGAATCATCTCTTTCTGAGCATGTGGGCTAATATGTAGAGCTCTGGAGTTCCATCGTGATGGCTCAACCTAATAGTCTTCCATTCGTTCATTCATTCATTGCTAACAATTTACCAAGCATCTACTATGTGCCAGAAATTGTGCTAAGAGGTGGGATGATACAAAGACTAATCATTTAATGATCTAGCTTTCCTTTAGACAGGACTGCACACAGTTTCTGGCCTTGCCACATACATGCTACATGACCTTGAGCAAGTCATGTAACATCTCCGAGCCTCAGTTTTCTCATCTGTAAAATGGGCACAATACAGTTCATCTGTAAAATATAATGTAATAGTCCATTGAACTGCTGTAAATATAGAAGGAAATAATCAATGGAAAATCTTCAAAACAGTGCCTGGAATATAGTGCCCATTAAATGGAGGCTAATAACAATAGTAATGATAATAATAACTATAATTTACATGGGCCTATGAACCTTCAAGGAGTTTGCAGTCTAGAGGAAGGAACAAGCATAGAAACATAGCTGCAGCACTGTGATATGAAATGCTGAGGACACAGAGGGGCTGCAAAGAGGTCAGCGGGGAGCAACTACTTCTGGTGCATCTGGCAGGGTGAGGAAGGTTTGCACCAGAAACAGACCACAGAAGGAGCAGGAAGCACTGAGCAATTAAGCTCTGGCCGGGGGCCCACTTACCTCACACTGGGGAGGCCACGGTTAGTGGCCAGTTTCCATAGATGGGAAAGACAAAGCCCAAGGATCACACAAGGAAACTCATTCAGCAGTTCATTCATTTGTCCATAAAATCTTTATTGGGCAGGCAAAGGCAATGTACTTTTTTCAAAAGTTCATTGCCCACTGTGGGTGGGAGTGATGAGCGCACAAGGGACTAGAATCAAAATGAAGGGGAATAAGGGGAACGCAGACAAGCTGCAGTGGGAGTGAAGAGGCAAAAGGGCAGAAAGCCACCTGGGCAGTGTGGGGCAGAAGGAACATTGGAGCTGAACTAAGAGGATGAGAGAGGGATTTGAGGAGACAAGGAAAGCACTTCAGGCCTGAGCAAAGGCTGGAATGGAGGATCCACGGTCTGGACATGGGCTGAGCAGAAATGTCTGTAGCCCCTTTACAGTAAAGAGACTCTGAAGAGTGCCACCACTAGGTGGTGGGCATAAAGTGAGCACCTAATATAAGGCTGGCCCTCAACCTTATCCCCTTCTACTTGGATTCAGCACCTCACTACCCTTGAATTCTCCATAGATTGAGGCACTGCCTATTTCCCTTCCACTCAGCCTGACACTACTAGTTCCTAACAACTCAGTGCTGAGTGCTCCCTCCTGCAGAAAGCCTTCCCAGATTACTCCAGGATGCAGTTTTCAGCAATTGTAGTATGTGGCCCACTTGAGTGGGAATAGGCCCTGTCCTGGCAGCTGCCTTATAGGAAGGGGATAAGCCCCTGGACAGCCACTGGCTCCCCAGACCTTCTTGCATGATTATGTGGGCCTCTCCGCTTCCCATCCCACTTCCTAACCAAGCCTGCAGGAGCCCTTAATCCAAAAAATTGTTTGAAAGTTTAGTTTAGAATGAAACATTATATAATAAGTTCTATTTGGTTTACTAAAGCCCTATTTCAGTTGTAACATGCATACACTATGTGTACATATCTGCACACAGACTCACAGGGAGAATTCATTCCCATGGTCCTTGCTCATGAGGGGAGGGGAATAGAGGGTGGGGTGAGCCTGGTGGTGGGTATTAAGGAGGGTACGTATTGCTTGGAGCACTGGGTGTGGTGCATAAACAATGAATCTTGGAACACCAAAAAATAAATAAATAAATACATAAATACATAAAAAGGAGGGGATGAACCCCTCATCCAGGAATAAGGAAGTGTATGTGAGGTCACATCCCATCTGGATCCCCTTCTTTATCTTCTCTATGTCTTTGTGTCACCCAGTGATCTTCATCTGTGCCCCAAGCTGGCCTACATCGAATTTGCTGTGTCATTAAAAGTCCTGCTGGTACAGGCTGGGAAAGTGACTTGCAGAGAAGTCTGGCTCAATGGTCTATGGCTGGGCTCTGTCACACTAGCGGGTTTCCTCCTGCGATTGAGCTCGCATGCACACATGTGGTTTTAGGACCCGGTGAGAGTTACATGACACAAACTTGCCTGCAGTCGCTCTCAGTGAAAGTTTTCTTCCTCCTCTCCTGTGATAGCACTGTTTCTGTGTGTGGCTGGGAGAATGCCACATGGGATGATGGTTTTGTGTACAGCTTCACCTTTGGAGGGAAGAGAGCAACTTCTAAATTGTTCACAATTTGGAAAGGTCTCCTCTTGTTGCTCAGAAGACTACAGCTTGACTTCCTCTCTTGGAGCTATTGTCCAGAGAGAAACCTCCCCTCCACATCTACCCCCTCCCCACCAGCTCTGTAGGATTTCCTGTGTAATGATCCCCAGGGGTAGGGCCCCCAAATCTACAGTTTAGGGAATACCTCAAGGCAGCCTTATGCATCATGTTTCAGAAATCCACATGCAGGGCCAGACCAGAATTAGGCCCTCTGTGAATGATTGCATTTGGGAGTTTATAAGCCTTGCTGGTTCTGTGTTACTGATTCACATCCTTCAGACCCCAACCCCTACAAGACCCTCCTCTCTCACCTGCCTCCCTTCCTTCTTGCCTTTCTTCCTTCAGTGTGTGCAAAACTTACAGCTTGCAGCCCTTACAGTAAATTCTTCCTGGGTACCAAGCCCTCTCTTTGGCATCCAGCATGCAGGACTGAAAACCTCCCAGCTCTATGGCAGACACTCGACATCAGGACGTATAGACAAGGAAAGCTAGGAATGCAAAACTGGGGGATCGGTGCAATCATGGAGGCACCAGGGTTCCCCTGGGGCTGGGTCCCTGAAGTAGATTTCCAGAGGTGTGTTTGAGATACATCTGAAGGATGAGGAGGGGTGAAGGCCATGAGGAGCTGAGGAATATCCTTGGACAGAGTACTTGTGCCCTTTGCTCTTGGGACCTCCTTATAATCCTAAAAATTATTGAGGACCAGAAAGAGCTTATTCGTGTAGTTTATATCTGTTGATACTTACAGATTAAATGTTTTATTACATTATTAAAATTAAATGTTTTAGAAACTTCTTAATTCAATAATAATCAACCTATCACATGTCAACATAACATTCTTCTGAAAAATAACTGTATTGCCCAAAACCAAGTGAATCCAACAAGAAGAGTGGCATTGCTTTACATTACAGCCAATCTCTTAAATAGCTAACTTGCGAGAAGACCGCAGATTCTCACTGCTACTTTTTCAGTTGATCTGTTGCAATATTATAACTAGCGTAAGCTGTGTGTAGTTTGGAAAACTCGCTGTACATTCATAAGTTACTAGAAGTGAAAAAGACAGAAACATCTTCAGGAAATTATGAAAATAGGTTTGAGCACATGGGCTGTCCTCTAAAAGGTTCACCAAGAACTCCAGGGATCCCTGGACAGCATTTGGAGAATCTCTGTTTTGGAAACAGGAAGCCCAAGGATTTATAATGGGCTAATTTTCTAAGCTTTGGGCTTCTGCTGTGTAGGCAGGGGGCCGAATGCCTTTCCTGGAAGCTCGGAGTCTGTTAGGCAACACCTCCCCACTCTCACCCCTCACCCAGCAGGGCAAATAGGAAATGTGGAGCAGTAAACGCAGCACAGAGGTGGAGTCTCCTCCTCCTACAGGCACTTACAGGCACTGTTTGGAGAAGAGCCCTTGCAGTTCAGGTGCTCAGATTGCTGCAAGAACTCCAGGCCTGTTCTTAAAGCACATGTACTTTTAAGAAGGCATGTAGCGACCTATTCTGTGTGTTCACTGGCCTTCAATTTCCATCAATGACATGGTTTGTATACTATTATAGAACAGCATTAACATGTTTTTACTAAAAGTCACTAGGGGGCGTCTGGGTGGCTCAGTGGGTTGGGCCTCTGCCTTCCGCTCTGGTCATGATCTCAGGGTCCTGGGATCAAGCCCTGCATTGGGCTCTCTGCTCAGTGGCAAGTCTGCTCCCCACCCCACCCCCCGCCCCGCCGCCTGCCTCTCTGCCTACTTGTGATCTCTGTCTGTCAAATAAATAAATTAAATCTTAAAATAAAAGTCACTAGGACCAACATCTTAATATTTGGAACGTTGTGATCATTTGAAGCTTGGATGAGTCTTGCCAGTTTTTGTTGTTGTTGTTTCCCGAAGGGAAAAAAAAAAATACAACATGATCCCAGAACCAGAGGCATGACTCTGTTATTGCAAGGCTGGGTGAGCTGTCAGAAGGCCCATGACATTGGAGACCACTTGTTAGCTGTGCTGACATACAGGGGCCATATTTATGAGCTACATAATTGAATAAAGATGGGTTTATAGATGAAAAAAAGAGAATGCGAGAGGAAATGGTGAATAACTGTGTTCATTCAGCTCCCTTGGGATTGGGCTGTTTTCTGCTTCCTTGCTATTAATGAAAAGAAATCCAATTTGTTCTACATGGTGAGATTTGTAATTTAGATGCTTATTAATTCTGGGTTCGCGTAGGAGCTCTTTGAAAAATATGGTCTTCAAAGCATTTACTTTCAAAGGCCAGCAAACCTTGGCTGAAAACAAGCCAAACACCCAAACACGTGTGGCTAAAATATTTTCTGTATTTAGCAGAGGCTTATTGCATCCCTACCATGTGAAAAACGTTGGTCTAGATGTTGGGATGGTTGGGGTTGTAGAAAAAGTGCCTTCATTGTGGCCCACCACTCAGATTGAGGAGTGAGGCAGGTGCACAGAGCAGACAGGGGTCACGTAGATAGGCTGGGCGGTGAGGTGGGCATGGGAATGGTGGCTTCTAGCCAGAATGGTGTGGATGCCATGTGGACCCAGGTGGGCTCAGGGTTTCAAATGAGGACCCAGGCATCCAAGTGTGGGCCATTCCAGAAACTGTCAGTCCCTGAGATGGTGTAGGACTGTGATTCCTCAGCCACTCCTGAGCTCCCAGCCTCTGCCCAGCTCTGCAATGCACATAGGATGGGAGGCAAGAGCAAGATCAAGGTCTTCTCAAGGGTGCAGATGAATAGGGGGGTGACGATGACAGGAAAGCTGAAGCATTCTTGGATGAAGGCAGACCTCAGGCAGGTAGTTTAGCTTCTGAATGTTCATGAGAGGGAACAGGAGTATGAACATCCATGAATTCAGTCATTTAATTCATTTAGCAGGTATTTCTCAAGTGTTTATTTGGCATCAAGCATACCACATAGGCTTGGAGACCCAGAGAAGACCAAGATGTGGTCCCTCTCAACCAGGACCTTGCATCTTCTCTTTCTTCCCTGTGCCTGGCAAGATGTTGAGTACACAGGAGGTGCTCAATTAGTAGTTCACTGACTCAAATCCAAAAGAAAGTTCAGGCTCTGGGCTCGGCTTTGCCACTGGCTACCCTTGTAATCTTTGACAAGTCATTCAGCTTCTCTGGGAAGTTTTTCACTTATAAGAGTAAATAATTAAAATAACTTGTCCAGAACTTTTTCCAAGTATAATTATAATGTGTTATTATTTATTAGTGATCCCAACTCCAGCACTAATTATAACGTCTTATAATTACACCTCCAAGTATAGAGCTCCCTACAGTTTACAAAACCCTTTAACTTCCAAAATTTAAAAATCCACCTAAAACTCAACTGGGACAAAGGAGGTGGGTTTCTAAGGGATGTCTTCAAAAAGTGTAAGAACAAATTTGAGCCTGAAGGGACAGTTTGGTGGCCCACCTGACTCTTGGCCTTTGTGACCTGGTTCCAGAACCCAGAGGCCCTTAAAGGAGGCAACAGGAGCCCAGCATGCTAGGAGCAGTCGGCCTGCTCTGGCCAGAAGTGGGAGAAGACCAGCTCCAACCAAGAACCCTGCTCTCACCTTCCAAGAAGTCACCATCTCAGGGCAGGGGCTTGTGGTCTTGACAACTTAAGAATCCAGAAGCCTGGGGAAAATGGAAGTCTGCTGTAGGACTGTGCCACTTTTTCCTCTATGATTTTAAGCAAGTCACTTCTTTCTCTGAGTCTCCTGTTGTGTGTCTTTGAAATAGTGATCAGAAACCGTACTCATTAGGGGGATTGTATGTATTAAATGGACAATGTATATAAAATGCCGAAGAGGATGTGTGAGCTGGGTGGTTACCTCGGAAACTGACAGGAGGGAGATTAAATGCCTCCGGACTATAACTGCATGGAACTTCGGGTCTTTGAATTTTCTCTAACTGTGGCCAACCTAAAAGCCCTTCATGTTTCTTTCCTCATCCCTGTTAATCTTCCAAAATGCTGGGTTCTGTTCCGACTGGAATCCTTTGGTGACAGCAGGACTCTGACCTGAGCCCCACTTGAAGTTTGGCAGCGGCCTCTGGTTCTCCGGGGCTGGGCTGGGAAGGAGATGGGCAGGAGGTGTCTGCCCTCAGCTGTGCAGTGTAAGGAAAGCCAGGCTTGGGTCCAGGCTGATCTGAGTCCCCGCCCCAACCCCAGTCTCCCCACTGAGTAGGTGTGTCATCTTGGGCAAGGTGCTCAATCTCTTGGTTTCTTCAAGTAAGAAAAGCTAGTGCTTGTTCTTTCTTTAACTGCTGTTATAAACCCAAACAAAAATAATCTATATCAAGTGCCCCATGCCCCCCTATATGTTAAGCTAAGCATGGTAGTTTCTTCTCCCCGGAGAGGACAGAGTCACGTGAGCTGTCAGACACACACACACACACACACACACACACACACACACACACACACACTGTGTGTGACACCCCCTCCCTCCCCACCTTTAGTACTAACCACAAGGAAGGGAAGCCTCTGTTCTATGCCGAGGATCTATAAATGGATTCAAGCTGTCACCATATAAGACAGGGTCAGAAGGGGCTGCATTTGTATTAATAAATAGCCTGATATGCTGATTTCCAACAGGAGTTAAATTAGAAATTGCATCTCTTAATACTTCCAGAAAGCTGAAACAGATTTCTTTAAACTCCATTAACTCTAGATAATGCTTCCTAAAATCTTTTGTTATGCTTTGTTTTTAAGTGAGGGAGCAGGGGGGTGCATTTCAGGTCCCTTGCCTCTGAAGAGAAAGCAGACTCATCCTTCTGTCACCTACAGATCACCCCTAGCATGGCCAGACACCACAGGAGGAAAGCAGTAGGGAGCATGGTCAGGTGGCAATGAGAAGGTGACCTGGCCTTCTGGAAGTACCCCAAGAGAGGCCCAAGAAGGCCATGATGAACTAGTCTCTCCAGCCCATAGAGCCGTGTCCTCATCAGCCAACATGGTTAATATGATTGCAGAGCCCAAGAATAACTTGGGAGGCCTGAAACAGAGCACCATGCAGCTATGGAAACCCAGATTCTTGAAAATACTTTAGCAGAACAAAATACTTCCAGTATGTGTTAAGTTACCAAAAAAAATTAGGCCATGGGACTGTATACATGTTCTTGTGGTGAACTCGTTTTTGGTTTTTATTTGTTGGTTGGTTGGTTGGTTGGTTGGTTGGTTGGTTTTAAAGTGCATAGAACAAAGCCTGGCAGAATAGGCAGCAGAAACTGATGGGTGACTCTTTAGTTTCTTCTCTATACCTCTGTCTTTCCAAGGAGTTTTGCAGTGAACATATGTTACTTTTACAATCAGGGAGGGAATGCTATTTCGAAGTGTCCATCTCTCTACTTTGACTATCCATCATCCCCACCCTCAGTCAGCCGCTCATGCAGAGCCCCTCTCCCCCGCAGAAAGTTCTCCTCCTTTCTGCATAAATCCAGATCCTATTCATCTTCCAAGGCCTCGTGTCCTCCAGACCGTCCTTGCCAAATACACCCCCAGCATGCGTTTTGTGCACCACCTGAGCTCCCGCAGGCTCCCGCTGTGTTTGTGTTGGACCAGAGTGCCTAGGACAGTACCATGCACACAAGACAGAACTCATCAGTACTCTTTGAGTCCATGAAGCAGGTGCCATGGAGAATCCCGACCCCCACCCACCGACCCTGCCGTCCTTATTGTTTCTCTTGGCTACCATCACTCACCATGACCTCTCCCAACAGAAGATATAATTCCTCCCCACAGCATCAGACTTCTAATAGGCCAATGGCACATTCAGGGGAAAGAGCCATCATCCTTACAGGTGACTGATCCCGGCTCGACCACTTAGTGGTCTCGGGAAGTTGGCAAAACCCTGAGTCTCAGTTTCCACCTCTGTCCAGCAGAAGCAGAACTCAGGGCCTGATCCACAGGACTTGGGAATGAGTGAGAACAAGTGTGATGAGACCAGCACCAGCCTCACTCCTCTCTGCCCCCAGCTTGGCTTCCCCTTTGTGCAGCCTTTGCTATACTGAGAGCTGGGCTTCCCCGGCTCACTCCGTGGGCTCCAGACCCCCAGTCCTGTGACTGCTCTGAGCCTCTGGGTTCGGATTCCACCAAATGTGGCCTTTCCAGGAGATTTACATCTCAGTTGTCCAAATGGCTTTCTGCTTCCCTGGGACAGTTTGTTTCATTCCCGTTAGATTTCTGGTGCTCAAGGGTCCATTTTTGTTTATATTTTGTAACTTATTTTTTCAGTTTGCTGTTTCTTTTTTTTTTTTTTTTAAGATTTTATTTATTTAGTTGTCAGAGAGAGAGCAGGAGCGAGCACAGGCAGATAGAGTGGCAGGCAGAGGCAGAGGGAGAAGCAGGCTCCCCGCTGAGCAAGGAGCCTGATGTGGGACTCGATCCCAGGACGCTGGGATCATGACCTGAGCCGAAGGCAGCCGCTTAACCAACTGAGCCACCCAGGCGTCCCCAGTTTGCTGTTTCTACAGAACAGCACTGAGTAGCTCAGAATCCCTCAGGCTGTGAGACATTTGCCCTGGCCTCCCTCATCAGCTGATGGCAGCTCACCCCACAGGATCCAGCATGGCTCTTTCTCCCACCCTCCTTGCTCTTCCTTCTGGGGACTCCTGGCCTGACCCCTTTGGCAGGGTATAGACTGTGCCACTGACAACTCCATGTCTGTGCTCACTTCCCCATGCTGCACAAACAGGGAAAGTGAGGCTGATCTATAAGAGTTCCCTCAGGTCCAGCCATAAAGTAGGAGGTATACAAGAAGCACTCAGCCATGCTTAGTCACATGCATGGGACTATGCCTAACCCAGGGCATGGACACAGTGTCCATTAAATGTTTGTTGGCTGACCATTTTTTTTTTTATTGATCCATTGTCTTGCCATTTTATTCTCCCCAACATTCCTTCTATCTTGCTGAGATCAACTTCCTTAAAATGGCCACAACCCAGTTAGTGAATTTTATATTTTCCTCCATGCTGTTCATGGGAGCAGAAGGGTGTCCACCATTTCCTCTTTGGGGGACCTCTGGTATATTAAAGAATAGAGTAGTGTCAAACCAGTCAGCAATGCCACAGTGTACTTAAATGTCGACACTGAATAATTAGACTCATAAAGGGCTTCCTTTGATGTCCATCAGGGTATCCCCTTAGCACGGTCTGCATGCATAATCCCTGCACACCCACTAGCAAGTCTCAATATGAGGCTCTTCTTAAAGCTAAAGGATGGTCCAGAACCCCCCTCCCAACCCCCAGGATAGACACCACCTGCATTTGCTGACCTTGGAGCCTGTCGATGTCATCTTGAGCCTTTTGGGAAAGTGCACCCAGGGGGTGACCTTTACCATGACATTGGCTATTGGCATCCATGGGAAGGCCACAGATCCTTTAATCCTAGAATGCTGACAGTATCGGTATGAACCCGGTAGTCAGACAAAATGGAACCTGAGAATGAACACCGGCTTTAAGGCCAGAGAGCCACAGGTGCTCAGGCCTGCTCCACTCCTGTCAGGTGTTGGGACCCAGGCAAGTCACTCAACTGTGATGTAAATGCAAGGGTCACCCATTCAGACAGTATCATTCAACACTGAGCGGGGAGATGGGGGTGAAGGACCTGAACAGTGCCAACATGTAGTAGGCTCTCCATAAGTGATCCCAGTTGTTATAAACCCTTTCCAGTCCCTCCTGGAATTCATGCTACACACCAATCAAGAAATGTGGTTTTGGGACGCCTGGGTGGCTCAGCTGGTTAAGCGGCTGCCTTCAGCTCAGGTCATGATCCCAGCGTCCTGGGATCGAGTCCCACATCGGGCTCCTTGCTCGGCAGGGAGCCTGCTTCTCCCTCTGCCTCTGCCTGCCTCTCTGTCTGCCTGTGCTCGCTTGCTCTCTCTCTCTAAAAAATAAATAAAAAATCTTTAGAAAAAAAAAAAAAGAAATGTGGTGTTTATGGAGGACTCTGCATCTCCCTTGGGAGAGTCTACCTAGTTAATTCCAGCAAGCACATTTTTGAAGTGAATGAATGTAATTCTAAAGCATTGTGTGAGGTGTTAAAATCAGATTAGTTGGCCTTCCCCAAGAGAACTGGTGAATTTTTCAAAACCACCCTGCTCATTTCGCAGTCAGCTGGAGTGCTGTGTGTTCGATGTTGACAGAAACCCCTCATTGTACTGTGCCAAATTATTAAACAATGTTTAACATTTCAGAAGCACAATCTCTCTTCAGTTTTATGCTAACCATCTAGTATTCTCAGAAAACTGATGATCGTTGGCATATTAGATCTCTTCCCTCCATACACCATCCCCCGCTTTCCTGAGGGCCACCCTAATGTAGATTGAAGGGCAAATTCTCCACTAAAACTCATTTCCTGACTGGGCTGGCCTAAAGCCTACACAGAATAGGGTATTTGCATCTTGAATCAACATTTCACCAGCTACATGATCTCTGAGCAGTGGTTGCATGGGTTATTTCCTCTGTTTGCTTAACACGCATTTATTGAGCACATGATATGTGCTTGGTTTTACTTTAAGTAGCCAGGAATATAGTGGTGAATAAGGCCAGCTTGGCCCCTGCCCTCATAGTCAGACACTAAGCACATGATTAAGTGACTAATTATTTGAATCACAACCTTGACAAATGAGACAAAGCAGAATTACAGCATACTGAAAGCACGTAACAGGGGTTCCGAGGGAAGGTTTCTCCAAGGAACTCTCACATAGGCTAAAGCTGAAGAAGTAGGAGTTGAGGGCAGGGGGGAATGAACATGCCTGTGAAGGGCCTGAGGTGGCAAGATCCTTAGGACATGTTGGTAATACGCAGATGTGGGTCTCTCTGCTGCTCCCACAGAAGGGGGGTCTCAGGTAAGGCTGGCAAGAGGTGGCAGCTGGGCATGCAAGCCTGGCAGGCCCTGAAGAGGACTGTGGTCTATACTGGGGAATAGGCTCTGGGGCTGCCTGAGACAAGAGAATTAGAAAAAGGCCCTGGACCTGGGTGTCTGAAGAGGTCAAGAAGACAGGTGCCCCACGGAGCTCGGGGTCTAGAGCAGTGTAATACTGGGAACTAGTATTACTGTAGATGTGGCAGAATTGTGGAGGTCTGGTTTTGTCCCCAGCTGGGCATAGCTGGTGACAAGGTAGGCAGGCCAGAGGATGCAGGACCTGGGGATCTCAGCAGACCTACCGAACCTCTTGGGGATTAGGGCATTCGGGCAAGGGAATCAGGTCACAGCTGCAACAGCCAGCAGCCACAAGAGTCACCCCATGTCCTCTACCAGAAGTTATTCCATAGTGACTCAGTGTTTCCTTTGTCTCTCTGCCCCTCCCCCCACCATGGGGCCTTTGTATCCGGAATGTCTGAGTCTGGTTTTGGCATCTGGCCTTCCCATTTTCTCAGACTTGGGTTCTGCCTTCTTCCCCGGGCTCCACTGTGCTCATTCGACACACATCCCTGGTTCTTCTGGAAGTCTGGGGATTTGAGCAGGTTTGATGCTTCTGACTTTGATTGCCTGTGGCATGGTCATCCTTCCCGGGTCTTCTGCCTTGACCTCTTTCTTTCCTTTTCCAGGAAGGTCTGGTCTTAGTGTTCTAGACTTCCATGTCCTCTCTCCCTCGCCCCCTCTCCCACCTGCTCCATTTCCATTTCCTTCTTGTAACTTGGCTTCCTCCCTCACTGCTACTGCTCAGGTGTGAGCATCTGTCCCTTGAGTTACTAGACCAGTTTCCCTCCTTTTCTCCTGCATGACCCATGCCGTCTAGACTCAGTGCTGCAGCCAGAGATATATTTATGAACCATACATTTGGCTGTCCACTCTAAAGTCTTCAGGGGATACTCAGGCTGGTCCATGGGTCCTCTCTGTTCTGGCTGCCCCCCATTTCCCCAGCCCCTTTCCCACGGCTCCTGGCAAGCTACCTCAGCCTGGTTTCATATACTGGTTCAGTTTCCCAGGCTCTCATGGGCCTTCATGCTTCTGTAGCTGCTATTCCTTTTCCTGGCAAGACCCCACTCACCCCTTATAGACAATCCTTCAGCCCTCACTTCCAGACTTGGTCACCTCTGGGAGACCTTCCTCAGTGTCCACAAACAGTGGGGGTGCTATTTCTGGCTGCTGGTTCCCCTCTGCTCTCCTCTATCCTAATGTTACTCACTAATTCACTGTCTCCCTCCCGTATCCTTTACTATCCTGTTCTGTCCTATTCTGTTCCAGGGCATGGCACTCCAATACCCCTCTACTCTGTTCTATTTCATTTCTTTCCTTTCAAGGTGGTATGGTTATGAGATAATACAAGAAAAGTGCTTAGAATAGTGCTTGTCAGAGAACAAGCACTAAGTAAACATTGGCTATTATTACCATGCCTCAGCACCGTCTTATTTGTTTTTCTTAATCTTTAATTCATTTGTTTATTCATTAGTTCAATGAATTTTAATCGAGCACCTAGTACAAACCAGCTTCTGTGTTGAGTGCTGTGGATTCCAAAACAAACAACAACAAATGCAGACTCTGCCCTCCTGGAACATCCCAGGCTGAGGGAGTAGCCTGTGCCAAGGCCCTGTAGACAAGGAGCGGGTCAGTCAGAGAGCAGGGAGGAAGACCAGTGCCACCGGAGCAGAGAGAGGAAGGAAGAAGTGAGCAGGATATGGCTGGGAGTCCATACAGTCTTCATTTTAAAAATAGTGGGAAGCCATTGAATAGGGGTTAATATGATCAGATTTGCAGAGCCCAGAATTGGGAACATTGGAAATACTTAATAAATGCTGTTTGAATAAGGTTATATATTCCTCTAGTCCTCACGGAATCCCCATGAGGACCCTATGAAGTAAGTCCTGTTTTAATCATCTGCACCTAGCTGATGAGGACAGACAAAGAGTCAAGGAACTTGTCCGAATCATACAGCTAGTGAGTGTGGGCCTGGATTTCTACCCAGGCCCTGGGCTCCAGATCCTGGGCTCTGGGAGGACGGAAAGCTGGAGGAACAAGTTTGTACTAACAAACCACCCAGAGAATGAAAAGCTTTATCTGCAGCCGCATCTCTAATTATGAAGATTATCCCAATCACTTCTCTACACATGTGTTGTCAATGTTCTTCAATTCTCATTAGAGTCACTAATTAGAAGTAATCCAATTAAGCTCGGTTCTGCTTTCTGTGGTTCATTCGGGCTCACGGTGCTTTTCCTGCCTTCCCTGCAGTCTGTGACTGACTTTCCCAAATGCTTGGAAGCAATGTAGACATTTATTTTTAATGAGAAGGCCAAGTGTTTCATTAGGACGCGAGTCTGAGATCTCCTCCCGGTAGCTGTTTGCTCTGTGCTAGTTTTTCTAACAAGTAATTGGTTTCAGATCGCTAGGTGGGCATTACTTTACAAATCAGGATCCCAGTTACACAAAAATAAACGATTTCCTCCCTTTTCCATGCGCAAGCCTTTTGCACAGTGCTGCCTTCCTCAGCGAGGCCCAGCTTGGGAAGCTGTCCCCGGGGCATGCTCAGCTCTGGGCCCTTGACCTGCTTCGTCATCCTTGCATGTGAGGAGTCTTTCTCTTTATTTTCCTTTCAAGTAGTTTGTCCCTTGGGGGGAATAAGCAAACTGTTTTGACAGGATGGTTTTCGCCCTCATTCTAAAACTCTTTCTGTGGAGTTTAAACCATGAGCTTGTTTGAAGTAATCGTTCTGTATTAGGCACATGCAAGAAAATGTTAAGCCCTCTTTTACAATAATGAGAAATACGGAAGTTGAACACCTCTGGATCTTCCCTTCTGTCATGTTTTAGCATTGTCAAGAGTCCGGATTAGCCAGTGGGTTAAATCAGCAGTGAAGTGAACTCTGTAAGACCACAGTGAAATTATAATTGAGGTCAAGGAAAAAATTGGGGATGTTCAGAAGAACAGCTTGATTTGCTTTGGTTTTAGAGTCTGACGGGTACATGGGAAAAACAGAGAAGAGAATTTGCATTTGTTTTGAAAATGGAGAGCAAAACCTTTTAAGGGCTGACATTTTCAACAATTGGATTATATGTTAGCTTGTCTCCGAAGGTCTGCACCCAAATCCTGGGCAATTTCTATTTTGTGGTATTGGTATTATTTGTTAATTTCTTTTCAAACATAAAGAAAACATCTTTTTAAAAGCAATGCAAAGACTTCGGGGGAGAAGAAATCTGGCAACTACATTCAGTGAATCGAGGAATGTGCTACCCGTGGTACTGGGTGCTGGGGTTGTAAAGGTGGGTGAATCAGGCTGACCATCATCCAAAAACTTACACTCTAGTAGAGGGGGCAGGAAAGCAAGAGCAACAAAGCATTTCACAGCTCTCCTTTGAACCTCCAGGTCAGATGTTGTACATTTCATGGTGCTTAATCTTCACAAGAACCCTACAAATCAGGGACTAATCAGTTCCTTTAGCAGATGAGGAAACCAAAGCTCAGAGAGGTTGGCCAGGGAATCACAGCAAGGTGGTCGGGTTGCAGAGCTTGCTGACTTCTGAAGTCCATGGCCCCTTCCACTCCCCAGGGCAGCCCCTGTACCACAGGAGGCTAAGAGGGGAGGAATCCTTTCTGTCTGGGGAGGGGCCCCACGAAGGCTCCAGAGAAGAGCTGGCAGGTCAGGGGAGCACACTGTCATTTTGAATTATATGACAAATGACCGCTGAGAGAGGCTGAGGGCTGAGGCAAGCTGAGAGCGCCTGGAGGAGGCAGCAGCTGTGCTCGGTGCTTGGGAAGAAGCACAAATGGGTTATGAAGTCGTAGCAGTGGGCCATAATGATTCCAGGAGTGAGAAGCTGCGGAGACAGACAGGGAGGTTGTCACAGCATTCAGGTACATCTGTAGCAGCCATTCAGAAGCTATTTCTCTACTCCCAAAGTGAAGTGTGTCAGGGTAAAACATCATAATGGCTAGACATCATAATGGCTTTGTGACACAAAGCACAGTGCACTGATCTCCAGATCACACCAAGTGCCCCAGCAACTCTGCCCGCTGCTGGTCCTCAGGCCTTTGGGAAGTTGACCACCTACCAGTTTGGGAATATCGATAACAGCTCCAAGAGAAAAGAACATGAATAGGCCCTCCATTCTGGTATTGCCCATTTGCCCTTTGACCCACGCCAATCCCCATCCTTGGGTGGCCACAGGGCCAAGGGATACCTAGTTCAAGGGAAGAGCATGCTTTGGACCACTGGGACTTTTGACAGCAGCACTCTGTCCCTTGTAGGGCACACATCAGCCGGTGACAGCCTTGTACATTTCCCACTGTGGCCTCATGGATTCTCCACTACCATCCCATGAGGTAGTTTGTCTTATCTCTATCTTTTTTAAAAAGATACTTATTTATTTTAGGGCAGAGGGAGAGAGAGAATCTCAAACAGACTCCCTGCTGAGCACAGGGCCCCATGCAGGGCTCCATCTCCCAACCCTGAGATCACAACCTGAATTGAAACCAAGAGTTGATTGCTGAGCCCCACCCAGGCACCCCAAGTCTCCATCTTTCATTTAAGAAATGAAATAGCCATCCTGAAAGCCAAGCTCCTAGGAAAGCGTTGGGTAAAGATGAAATCTCCTGGGTTTAATTCAAAGCTACGTTCTTGTTCACAATACAGGATGACTCCTGTATTAGCTGTGAACCTTCCTTCGCTGTGGCCCTGGAGTTGCCCCCAGATCACTATCCACACTTCCTGGTGGGAGAAGGCATCGGTTTGTCTCCCTGAGCCCATGAATTGCATGTGTTTTGCTTTAAGCCTCGCCTTCCTTCCCTCCTTAATGTGGAGAAGAGCTGTTTGATGTTGAGACCTAATCCCCTGGAGACCTGGTGGGACTACTCACATGGGACAGATGGATGCTCTTCTCCTTACCTCCATTTGCTTCAAGCAGCCTATGTTTCCATGGTCCAGTGTTTTCATGTTTGTCTTTTAATAAAGAAATCTTACAAAATGAAACAAACAACAGAAATAGGAGTTTTTGCAGAAGGAGCTGGATCTCTAGCCATTGAATAAACTTGATATCCAAGAACTAGAGCCCATGTTTCTGATAGGAAGCCCTCATGTTGAGTTAGTAGTGGCTACTCCCTCAGGAAGAGCCTATCTTTTGGGTACCTGGGTGGCTCAGTTGGTCCTGGGATTGAGCCCCACATTGGATCTCTGCTCAGTGGTGAGGCTGTTTCTTCTCCCTCTGACTGTTGCTCCCTCTGCTTATGTGTTCTCTCTCTCTCTCTCTCTCTCTCTCAAATAAATAAATAAAAATAAAGTCTTGGGGGAAAAAAAAAAAAAGCTTGTCTTCTCTCATGTTCTGTAGTCCTGACCCTCCCTGTGTTTCCCGCTCTTGGCCCACTGCTAGGTTTTCTGCCTCACCTGGCCTGTGGGGCACTGGAGTAACTATGTAGGTATCTGTCTCCCTAAGGGAAACACACCTTTGCTCCTCAGAACAGAGTCTCTGCTCTCACTCATGGCCACCTTCCGGCACAAAGCAAGAACTGAAAAATGTCCTCAACAGAACTGTGATTGAACTAAGTTTCCATTTATCTCAGTTCAGTGAGAGAGTTAAGTCGCTTTTCAGTCAATGCCAAGGAAATATTAGATTGGCCCAAAACGTGTAGGTGCCTCCTGGTGAGGGCAGCGTGCACAGGACAGGAAGAAAACGCTGCTGAGAAGAGGAGGGTAAAGGTCCACGTAGGACCTCCTTCCCTGACATTCCGGGATCCTGCCTCAGACCCTGAAACCTCTACACCCACCAACCAAGTCTGGAAGCTTCATAAGCTCCCTGTCCCTGAACCAAGTAAAATTATGGAAATATTCAATGTAGGCCCTTGCAAAAGTCCAGTTCTGAACAACACCTGTGATTTCCCAGCCGATCATGAATTCTGCAATTGGGAAAGGTGCATGCCAAGAGGCTTTGCTCGGAAGAAATCACGTCAGGCCTAATTAATGACTCCAGAGCAATCAACCAGGCTCCTCTGATTTAAAGCTCTACAGACCAATCCACGTTAATTGGATTTGATTGTATTTGCTATTTTAATTAGTAGGCAAATTATGAAAATGTTTATTTGTTCCTATGGATGGTGTTATTTTCTCATAGTGTGACTTTTTGCCTCTTCCCCAAGTGCCTCATGTGAGCCCCTTCACTACCCCCTTGCTTGGTTCCTTCAGCTAAGAAACTTGATTTCAGTTGGCAAAGGGCAATTAAAATTTGCTAGTGTCCAGGGGAGGGGCTCCATGGAATGGTTGTTTCCTGAATACGGGGGCCTCCCAGAGCAATTTGCCTTCCAGGGGTACCCAGCTAACACTGCTTTCTGAGCAAAAATCCCAAGTCCTGGGGTGGTTGGGTGGCTCAGTGGGTTAAGCCTCTGCCTTCAGCTCAGGTCGTGATCTCAGGGTCCTGGGATCGAGACTTATATTGAGCTCTCTGCTCAGTGGGGAGCCTGCTTCCCCCTTTCTCTCTGCCTGCCTCTCTGCCTACTTGTGATCTCTCTTTCTGTCAAATAAATAAAATCTTAAAAAAAAAAATCCCAGGTCCAAGCTGATGTCTCCTAGCAAGGTTATGACCCATCTGTTCTAAATAGCTTCTGGAGCCTGTGCTATGGGTTCAGCATGGTACAGGGTCTGGAGTAGAGGGTGGGGAGGATAGAAAGTGGAGAGTGCTTGGTTGCTGCCTCCAAGATGATTTCTGTCTCACTGAGGCAGTAGGCTCAGGAGAAGGGGAGCCCAAGGGACAGAGACAGGGTCAGGACGGGATTGCTGAGGGGTGTGTGTTCTCCCCAGCACCAGGGTATCTGTAAGTCTTTAGACTCACTCCCTCATACAGCGGACATTTGCTGGTATCAGCTCTGGGTCAGGCTCTGGGTCAGGTACCAGGGGTCTGGGGAGAAATGAAACCCAGCCTTGGCCTTTGCAACCATGTCTGGGGACAGACAGGTTCACGTATGATCACAGTGCAGTGCGAGCCGTGGTGTGAGGGAGAGAAGCACTTCTAGAGAGCAGCACAGGGAATAGGACCTCATCTGGCCCAATTCCTGAGCCCAAATCTCAAGTCCTGGAAGAAAACCAAGGGTGAGCCTCAGACTTGCCTCACAGAGTTCGTTGTCTCAGGTCTGAGTTCAGGGGCATAGGTCAATTGCCGGGCCTGATGCTGGCAGAAGTGGTATTTGCTCATGGTACTTGTGCTCTTGCACTTCACAGCTTTTCCACGAACTCCCTTCTTCAACTCACACCCTCTTCTTTCCTTAACATCACCTGGCATCTGTGCCACCCATTTCACCTCTCGATTGGGTACCATTTTAATCATTCATTAATTCTGCTGGCGTGTCAGCTCTGTAAGGCCCGGGATGGTGTCTCAGGTCCCCCACAGCGGTGTGGTCCCCAAGCAGGTGTTCAGTGAATGCCTATTGGAGAGTGATTGACAGAGGGGCTCGTACATTTCCCAGGGGTGGCAGTGATGTGTGATCAGAAGCTGTAATTGCCTTGGAGGCAAGTGATATTCTAATCTGTCACCACGTTTGTGAAGTTAATATTTCATTTCACATAGTTAGTGGAGTCATTGCTAAATTGTTATACCACTCAACTTTTGAAGAGACACCTCATATTAATCTCATCAAACTACTCCAAGTTTTAAACTCACCGTGAATGCCAATAAAGCCTGCCATAGAATAATGCAGAGTAGGCTGTCAGCATGCTGATGGGAAAATTGTCTCACTTTAGAGAGAATTTGAGGAAATCAAAAAAATAAGTTCTTAGTGCTAGGCAGAGTCATAATAAAGTGAATTATTGGGGGCATTTCCATCTGAGAGTTTCCGTGATTTCCCCGATTAGTGGGTCCTCTGGGAACAAGGCTTCTTTATAATGAAGCAGAGCCTTTTTAGAAAACAAACAAGGAAAGAAAACAATCTTCATGAATTATACCAAGGAAGTGATGAGTGGACCAGATGGCTCAATTATAAACAGGATTGCTGCTCTTTGCATCAGCCTTTGGAAGTGCAGGTGGTAAAGTTTGGAGAATCTTCGGGGAGGGCACATCTAATACGTTGCCTCAAATAGTTGGAAGCCTCAGTTTACTGATGGCAACCAAAACTAAGGGTGAGGCTTGAGTGGCCAAAGACCTCCCACCCAGGCCCGTCTCCTCCCCAGAGTGTTCTCACTCAGCCCCCGTCCACACGGGCCACAGGTCTTGTGTCAGAGTGCCAGTGACCAGCTGTGTCAGAGGTCACCGCCTCTCCAGACATTCTGTTCCTCATGGGCAGAATAGGAAATCTGTCTGTCTGGACTTTCTCTCACAGGCCCCAAGGCTCAGATGAGACTGTGTATGTGGAACTTGGAAATCTAATAACTTACTCTTCCAATACTATGCAGGCTCATTACTGTTTGACTCCATGTTCAAGGGTAAGGGAAATGGGAAATACTGAAATTCACATGACAGGTGCAGCTCTGTCCTCCCTCACGTCTCATACCAGCTTTGTTGGTTCCTTAGGAAGCCCCACAGTTTCGTGCCTCTTGTAACCAAGGCTCCTAAAAACTGCATGCCCTGGGTTATATTAAGATCCGTGACAAACCCAGCCCTGAGGGGCTCTCGCCAGCTCTCTCCCCTCCTATAGGGACATAACATCTGGGGGCCAGCTGGGAGGATGTGAATGGCAGGGAGGATCCCAGGGAATTAAGCCCATAAAAGTAATAACAATAACAATAATAATCCCTAATCCAAAATGTGTTGCTTCTTGCTCCATATAAGCCAAGACCACCTTGTGCTGATGGCAGGCTGGGCACCACACCACTGGCACCCACTAGAGTGGTGCAGTTCATTGCTTTGTGACCCTGCACCAACACACATTAGCCCCATGGGGCAGGGACGGTTACAACTCCCATGTCAGATGAGGTTGGCGAGGCCAGGGAAATGTGACCTATCCAAAGCCACTCAGTGACTTGGCCTTGTGGACTAAGCTATATTGTCCTTTGGACAGTCTCCTGGAAATGATGCTACCCAGGCAAATCCAGGCACCTTGGGCAGAGGAAGACATGGGATCCAATGACCAATCAAGGCTATGTAAAAGGGAGAAGGGGCAAGAAGGAGGCTTGGACAGCTAAGTGGGTGTGATGGATTCCACAGGTTGTGGGGAGAGCAGAAGCTGGGGTCAGGGTCAGCAGAGAGAGAGCAGGTGCGTCAGGAATCGGGTCTTCCAGCAAAGGTGGTATCAGGTTGTTGGGTTTCTGCAGAAGCTGGCTCCTGATAACTAAGGGAGCAGAGCTGTTGCTGGAGGGCCCCTCTGAGATTCCCATCCATAGGAGATTATCAGGGGCCCCTCAGGTCTCAAGGTGTGACCTATTAATGGTTAATTGCAAAAATTTTGTTACCTCTGAAAGCTCTTTATTGTCTTCATGCTGTTGAAATAAGAGACCTCAGCATGAATGTGTCCACATGCTGGAGATGGAGGGAATTAGTGTAATGCAAAAAAGGGTCCAGGTACCTGAGAGCCCTCCTCAGAGCCATCCCCCTGCTGGGGGACCATACATAGGTCATTTAATAACATCCACCCAGTGCCTGCTTTGTAACTAGCTGAGGAGGAAACTGGAGAAAGAGTAAAGCAAAAAAGATTTGTGTTCTTGGGGCGCCTGGGTGGCTCAGTGGGTTAAAGCCTCTGCCTTCGGCTCAGGTCATGGTCCCAGGGTCCTGGGATCGAGCCCCGCATCGGCCTCTCTGCATGGCAGGGAGCCTGCTTCCCTTCCTCTCTCTGTGCCTGCCTCTCTGCCTACTTGTGATCTCTGTCAAATAAATGATAATAATAAAAAAAAAATCTTTAAAGTAGTTTTTGAAAATAATCCATCCTGCAAAACAATCTATGCTCTGAATTCTTGGGGATGATACTGATTTAATGTATTTTTCTTCCATTCAATAAAGGCGACTTGTTCAAATTTCCACATATTACTATTATAAGAACCTACATGTAGAAGTAATTCAGAGTTTAAGCTCTGGAGTCAAATTATTCTTGAAT
>ML110002.1:17477-29173 GCA_003697995.1 Taxidea taxus jeffersonii | reverse complement strand
TCTCCCCATTGTGTTAGGCTCTGGGGGAACTCCAGAAAGCAGGGCCCTGGTCTTGGTCCTCCTGTATCAGCAAGTCACAGAACACCTCTGCCCTTAGTTTGTCATCTTCCCTTTTAATCTCTGTGCTTTTGATTTCTTTTCTTGCCTTATTGCCCTTGCTAAGCCTTTTTTTCCCTGTAAGATGTTGAATCAGTAGTGATGAAAGTGAACATCTTTACCTGGTTTCTGCCTCTGGGATGAAAGCCTTCAGCCTTTCACCATTAAGTACAATGAACTGGAGGTTTGTGTAGCTGCCTTTTTTTTTGAATGAACATTCAATTTTGTCAAATGCCTTTTTGTATCAGCTGATAAGATCATATGCGTTTTCTTCTTGAGACTCTAACTATGGACTCTTATATACATTGATTTTCAAATATTGAACCAGCCTTGTAATCCCACAATAAACCCCACTTAGTCATGCTATGTTATAATTTTTGTTTTGCTGCAGGTGTTTGGGGCCAAGTGGCAGGAGGACAGCAAGAGAGGAGAAAGAAAGAACAGAGCAACAGGGATTTGGTTCATGTTCTTGGGATCCTAGCTATCTGATTAGAGAAGATGCCCCTCCCTCAGTTTTAGGCACCAGGTAGAAGCTGCTGCTTTCCCAGGTAGCTGCTGCAGGATTACCTGGAGGCTGGAACAGAATAAAATGGAAAAAGAAAAAAATTGAAAAAAACCAAAACAAACCAGGGAATTTCCTCTTAGAGGTCCTTTTTCCTGTTCTGTAGAACAGAAGTAGGAAGATTCTCTTGAGGGCTCCTCTTGTCTGTACTCATTGCCTTAGAGTCTAGGCTAGCCCATACTGGAAGGGGTAAAAGGGAAACTTACTGTGAGTTTATTGGTACTTTGAGTTCTGGTTTCCTTCCCCAGTCTGCGTGCTGTATTTATTTTTCAGAGATAAGGTTTATAGACTCCATACAATGCCTTTGGTGTCGTAAATGCTCATTTTAGCCACTCTGTGACCATACTTTCCAACTCCACGGCTTTGTCAGATGTTACCTGTAACTTAATGATCTTTTCCCATCTCTTGTTCTACACAGAAAATTCTAGAAAGCTCAAAAGTAAATTTGATTTTGTTGCCTTTCTCTTGTTGAACAGCAGGAAAGTGATAGAGCTTTCTGGGACACAAGATCGCAAGGAGTTCTTGAAGCCTCCGAGCAGACAAGCCAAGGGGGAGAAGAGTGGTCAGCGATTAAGTCACTCTTTCAGACTAGGTGAGCTCTCACTGGAGCACATTCGTGTCACTGACAATACCGTTTAAGGGTTTCTAGTTTTTGTTACCATTCTCTTTAAATTTCTGTCTGGAGGCACCTGGGTTGCTCAGTGGGTTAAAGCCTCTGCCTTCGGCTCAGGTCATGATCCCAGAGTTGTGGGGTCGAGCCCCGCATTGGCCTCTCTGCTCAGCAGGGAGCCTGCTTCCTCCCCTCTCTCCGCCTGTCTCTCTGCCTGCTTGTCATCTCTGTAAAATAAATAAATAAAATCTTTAAAAAAAGATAAATTTCTGTCGGCATCATGCTCTGCTTATAATATTTTTGGTCCTTTATGGATAATGTTTTTCTTTCTTGCCACAGAAAATCCAGCTGAGTTGCGGCCTAAAAGTACTGTTGGAGGTCAACCGAATGAGTCCATGTTTCTTCTCAGGTAGGTAAGATGACAGAGCAGCAGGGAATCCATGGGAGGTGACAGTGAGGTCAAAGCATCTCTTGTCCTCGTGGCAAGCCATGTTTTGCAGAGATACAGGACAGGGATGTGAATGCCAGATTCTAGTTTCACTCTCTGCTTTCAAAGTTACTGTTAAAGGCTGGCAATTGGAATGTTGACTTGGCTGTGCATTTTTGAAAAGTTTTTAACAGAACCACACATTTTTCCTATTCATAATGGTTAAAACCTCTTCATTTTTTACTTTCCCTTCAAACAATTGAATTTGAAATTTTAGCAGTCTCTTTATTGGGTAAAGACCTACAGGAAAGAACAGGTTTGGTTTTTTTTTTTTTTTTTTTTTGTGTTTGAGTTTTTTTATATGGGGGCATAATGTTCACCTAAATAATGTAATCATCAAATAGTTAAATATCAGAATAGCATTTTAATGTGATTAAGAAAAATACATTTAAAATTTTAGTAATACATCTTAAGTGTTGTATTTTATTTATAGTTTTAGTCTTAGACACAAATAGTTTTATTTAATGACATAGGGGTTATAACAGTAAACTAAAGTTTCCTGACTTGTTTTATCCTAACTATAAAATATGTTAATTTTTATCTATATACATTCTAGACATTTTACTTTTTATTATTTATTTGACAAAGATCACAAGTAGGCAGGTAGGCAGAAAGAGGAAGCAGGCTCCCTGCTGAGCAGAGAGCCCGATGTGGGGCTCGATCCCAGGACCCTGGGATCAAGACCTGAGCTGAAGGCAGAGGCTTTAACCTACTGAGCCACCCAGGCGCCCCCATTCTAGGCATTTTAAAGTCAGGTTTTAAATACTTTGTATAATCTTTGGAGTATTTTGTGAATTAAATAAGGATTTGTTCAAGGAATAAATAGATAAGTGAAAAAGAGGTGAGAATCCTGATATTTGGGAATTTGAAGGAACTTGTTGAAAAATACCCTAATTATCTGAGTGGAAACTTTTTTTTTTTTTAAAGATTTATTTATTTATTTATTTGACAGAGCGAGGGGGAGAGAGAGATCACAAATAGGCAGACAGGCAGGCAGAGAGAAAGGGGGAGGCAGGCTCCCTGCCAAGCAGAGAGCCCAATGCAAGGCTTGATCCCAGGACTCTGAGATCATGACCTGAGATGAAGGCAGAAGTTTAACCCACCGAGCCACCCAGGAACCCCCCAAATTTCTTAAAATATGAAAAACTCCAAATCAGAGACCCAAGTATAATAGAATGACCCACAGAGTATGACAACCATTTTTAAGTGTAGGAGGAGTCATTAAAAATAGATGCAGGTTATGACTTGTTTCTTAGAGATACCAAGATCATTTGCCATTTCAAACATTCTGAAATAAAATTGTAAATACTTTCCATCCTTTGTAGAATGTCTGATGTATTTTATTACGTTAATCCTGATAACCAGCAGACATCTACACAATAAAGTCAGTGTTTTAAGATTTCTGGTTAAAATAGAAACTGATATGTAACATAGATTGTATAAATAAGAGATAAATTAGCTAGGAAATTGCTTTATTTATTTAAAAGATTTTATTCATTTATTTGACAGAGATCAGAAGTAGGCAGAGAAACAGGCAGAGAAAGAGGAGGAAGCAGGCTCCCTGCTGAGTAGAGAGCCCAATGTGAGGCTCGATCCCAGGACCCTAGGATCATGACCGGAGCAGAAGGCAGAGGCTTTAACCCACTGAGCCACCCATGTGCGCCTAGGAAATTGCTTTAAAGACATTTACAAAAGTCAGATAAACACAAATTAGAATTTAAATATATGAGATCACCTAGAATCTTGATTATTCTGTTTTTTTTTTTTTTTTCTTCGTGAGGTGTGTTTTTTTTTTTTTTCCTCCAGATAGTAGTTAACACGTGAAAGTTTCTAAAATCTGAGTAATGTTGACTGGTCGGTATTTTCCAGTTCTCGTCCAACTCCAAGAACGAGCACTGCAGTGGGATTAAGTCCTGGTGAGGATAGGACTCAGCATTCACTCCAGAAGACTTCTCCTTCAACCAAGGTGAAAACAGGGGAACTTTTTCTTTGTTTTTTGTTTTCTTTTTTTTTTTTCATATAAGATAGACTCAGAAGAATAATTACCAAGTTCATCTCTGAACTATGATTGAAATGACAAAATTTACAATTAAGTCATCTTCTTTGATCACTGGTTTTCCTGCTAAGTACTCTTAAGAGGGAGTTATGTCGTTGATAATGGCTTTCCTGAGATGTGATTGATATCCCATGCAATTCACCCAGGTAGAGTGTACAATTCAGGGTCTTTGAGCATATTCATGGAGTCATGCAGCCATCATCATGGTCATTTTGAAAACACTAATTATGCCATAGAGAAACCCCACACTTATTAGCCATCAGTCCTGTTTTCCCTCAATTTCTCTGCCTCTTACCCTAGGCAACCACTCTTCTTTGTCTTTAGACTTTTGTCTATTCAGGACATCACATGTAAATGAAATAACACAATATGTGTTCTTTTGTGACTGGCTTTTTTCACATAACCTAATGTTCTTAAGATTCATCCAAATTATAGCATGTATCAGTCCTGTTTCTTTTAGTGCCAAAAATTAATCTGTTGTATATGCCACATTTTATATTTCTATTCATTGGTTGGTGGACATTTGGGTCTTCTCCACCTTGTGGTTGTTGTGAATTGGGCTGCTGTGAACGTTCATATATATGGTTTTGAGGGAGCATGTGTTTAATTTCTCCTCATACCTGTAGGAGTGTAATAGCAGCATTGTGTGGTAACTGCCATTTTACTTTGCCCCCAGCAGTGATGAGAATACCAATGTTGACCCATCCCTAACAAAACTTGTTACTGTCCATTTGTTTTCTAATTATTGTAAAATAGATATTATGTAAAATTTACCATTTGACTATTTTTAAGTGGTCAATTCTGTAGCATTAAGTACCTTCCCATTTTTGTTCAACCGTTCCCACCATCTATCTCCAGAACTTTTTCATATCTCAAACTGAGACTATGTACCCACTAAACAGTCTTGGCAGCTACGATTCTCCTGTGTCTGTGAAGTTGCCTAGTCATCTCATATAAGTGGAACCATATAATATTTGCTCTTTTGTGTCTGGCTTATTACACTCAGTGTGATTTCTTCAGGGTCTGTCCATGTTGTGGCATGTGTCATTTTCATTCCTTTTAAGGCTGAATAATATTCCATTGTGTATAAACCACATTTTGTTTATCTGTTCATCTTTGGACACTTTGGTTGCTTCAGCCTTTGGGGTATTGTGAATAATTCATGGTAGCTATACTGGGGGATGTGAAATTATATCTAGTTTTGATTTGCATTTCTTTTTTTTTTTTTTTTTTTAAGATTTTATTTATTCATTTGACAGAGATCATAAGTAGGCAGAGAGGCAGGCAGAGAAAGAGGAAGGGAAGCAGGCTTCCTGCTGAGCAGAGAGCCCAATGTGGGGTTCAATCCCAGGACCCTGGGATCATGACCTGAGCTGAAGGCAGAGGCTTTAACCCACTGAGCCACCCAGGTGCCCGCATTTCTGATGAGTAATTACGTTGAGTATCTTTTCATTCATATATATATATTTCCTTTGGAAGAATTCAAATCCTTACCCATTTGAGTTGTAGGAATTCTTTGTATATTCTGGTGGTGGTGTCCTTTGAAGCACAGATATTTTTAATTTTGATGTAGTTCAAATGATCTCTCTGTGTGCATGTTTGTTGTTGCTTTGCTTCTGGTGTCATAATTTAGAAGCCATTGGTAAAGGTTTATGCCTATGCTTAGCTCTTACCTTTAGCTCTTTAATTCATTTAAGTTAATTTTTATATATGGCATGAGGCATATGCCAACTTCATTGTTTTGCATGTGGATTTCCATTTGTCTCAGCAGTATTTGTTGAAAAGACTGTTCTTTCCCCAATTAATTATCTTGGCATTCTTGTTGACTATGGATTGATGATAAAAGTGAGGTTTATTTCTGGACTCTCTAGTCTGTTGATCTATGCATCGTCTCATGCTGGTAGTATAGTAACTGGTTAGCTACTTTATTTTTTATTTTAAGAGATAGAGCACAAGGGCGAGGGAGGGATGAGGGGGAGTAGAAGATGGAGGAGAGATTTCCCGAACAGGCTTCATGCCCAACACAGAGCTCAGTGTGGGCCTCGATTTCCTGACCCAGAGATCATGACATGAGCTGAAGTTAAGAGTTGAACACCCAACTGACTGAGCCACACAGGTGCCCCAATAATTTTTTTTTTTTTAAAGATTTTTATTTATTTGTTAGAGCGAGCACAGGCAGACAGAGTGGCAGGCAGAGGCAGAGGGAGAAGCAGGCTCCCTGCCAAGCAAGGAGCCCGATGTGGGACTCGATCCCAGGATGCTGAGATCATGACCTGAGCCGAAGGCAGCTGCTTAACCAACTGAGCCACCCAGGCGTCCCTAATTTTTTTTTTTTTTTTTTTTTTAAGTAGACTCTGCCCAGCATGGAGCCCAATGAGGGGCTTGAACTCATGACCCTGAGATCAAGAGTCAAATGCTTAACCGGCTGGCCACCCTGATACCCCTAGCTAGCTATTCTTCTCCTTTTCCTTCTTCCCTTTTTATTTTAATTTTTTAAAAAGATGTTATTTATTTATAGAGCATGCATGTGGGGGGAGCAGCAGGCAGAGGGAGAGGGAGAAGCAGGCCACCCGCTGAGCAGGGAGCCAGTTGTGCAGCTCAATCCCAGGACCCTAAAATCATGACAGGAGCCAAAGGCAGCCACCTAACTGACTGAGCCACGCAGGTGCCCCCTAACTAGCTCTTCTTGATCATCATAGCTTTTTAGTAAGTGTTGAACTTAGGAGGTATGATTCGTCTAACTTGGTTCTTTTTCAAGGTTGTTTTGGCTGTTCTGGGTTCCTTGCATTTCCATGTGAATTTTAGGATCAGTTTTCACTATGCATGTTTCTGAAGAAGGCAGGTGGGATTGTGATAGCAGTGACATTGAATTTGGAGAGTATGGGTATTTTAACAATGTACAGTTTTCCTCCATGAATGTGGAATGTGTTTCTGTTTGTTGAAGTCTTTAGTTTCCTTCATTCAGCTGTTTTTGAATGCAGAGATATTTTGAATTAGTTTTTTCAAGTTAACTCATTTTACTTAGTACTTGAGAGATATACTTTCTTTTAGTTCTGTAATTTTTAATGTGAAATGCATTTGGACTGCACGAAACTTCTGCATTGAAATGAAATATAAATGCATTATAATAAAATCTCATTCTGCTAACTGTTTAGTTATATGTGAGATAGAAAATCAGTGTAAAAGTAAAAAAAATGCATTTTGAAATAGATATTGAATATCTTCTGGCATATGGTTATTGTAGAGAAGTACACTTAATCATTTTATTGAGAATATTCAAACAGTAATTATATAAGTACTATGAGAGTATCTTTTATTTCTTAAGTGATACTTTTAAATTCAGTTACAAAATTTTTATAACTGTAGAAAACTTAAACTGTACAAGAGGACCAAAACAAAACAAAACAAAAAACCTACTTGTAATTTAATTACCCAGTGGAACCACGGCTTACAGTTTGATATTTCTTTTCAGTTCTATACATATGTATTCATTTTCAAACAAGGGAACATAATTTTTTAACTTAATTTTTTTTTTTCATTTGGTAGATTATAGTGTTTGGTCATTTGGTTTATTCCTGAGCATTATATTTTATTTTTGGCTATCATGAGCGGGTATTTTTAAATTAAAAAAAAATTTTTTAAAATAGAGAGTGTGATTGGGGGTTGGGGAGGGACAGAGGGAGAGGGAGAGGGAGAATCTGAGCAGGCTTTACACTCCATGCAGAGCCCAATGCAGATCTCAATCTAATAACCCTGAGATCATGACCTGAGCTGAAATTAGGAGTTGGACACTTAACCAACTGAGCTACACAGGCTTCCTTTTTTGTAATCTGTTACCTGTGCATACATTTTGTTTATATGCAGGAAATTAATTTTTTTTTAAGTTTACAGTATTTATGGTATTTTTTTTAACCTTTATTTAAGCTTTATTTAAACATATAATGTAACCCCACCACCCTCTCCCAATTAATTTTTACATATAAATTTCTAACTGGTCTAATTCTCATAAGAATGTTATATTCTAATATAACTAATTCATTATGGCCTTTCTTTGAAGTCTTTGTCTTGAAAGTTCACGTCTTTAAGCATTAAAATTTTTGTTTTCCAAAGTTGTTCCGTACTTACACTTCATGTATTTTTTTTAATGTCTGTTTTCTAAGTTACAAAGGGGTGGTCTTGGTTCCAGGAACTTTGTTAGCTACTTACTCTATTCCTTTTTTCATGCCCCTGTCTCAGTTTTGGATAATTTCCTCATTTTTCACCTCACTGATTTGGTTTTGTCTTGTTCAGTTTGCTGGTCGGTGTTTCAGTGGAAGTTCTTAATGTATAAATCCTTTTTTTTGGCTTATGTGAAGTCCTAAGGCACACCACTAGGAATGAGAGTTTTGTTTACTGTTTAAGTAGAATGCACAGAAACATCTCCTAGAACTGTTAGCAAATATCTGGTTACTCCTTTTCATTATGTGTTAGCTCTACTTCAGCTTTTATAAAGATGTGTAACACCTAGGTAACAGGTTAGTACTTGACCATGAAATTCTTCTTTCCTGTAATTTTAATTTCGTACGAATATTCTGTAAAGCGGAATAAAGTGAGTGTTCAGTGGATGAATGATAAAAACCATGCTGGTGACTGAAAAACCAGTTTGCCTCCTCATAGTTTAGAGCATCAGACTAGAGAAGCTCCGTTTTCTGGTCCTCAGTAGCCTTTATGGCAAACACAAGTCTGTTACTTTGAGTTTTCTGTGTTTTCCTTCTGTAAACCTGGGAATGATACAGATGACTTTGTGAGAATCCAAAAATTCTGTGAAAGTGTTTGATCTGCGAAGTGAGTGATTTACTCATCTAGGTGACCCTTCCAGGGGTGTCTTACTCAGCATCTTATGAGCTCAGTTTTTAAAGCTCTTCACTAGTCACAGAAACAAAGCCTCATTTTTGTTTTTATTTTAGAATACAAGTGGACACCTGAGTCAGCAGGACCTGGAATCCCAGATGAGAGAGCTTATCTACATGGACTCTGATCTCATTGTCACCCCTATCATCGACAACCCAAAGGTGTGGAAAGATGCTCTAAGAGCCGAGGGCGGAGCTTTAGCCTTCCCTGAGAGCTGGAATCCTGGTGTGATGTTTTCATCACAAATATTCTTTGCCTTATTTTCTTGGCTGTTCCTCATGTCTGCTTTTATGTCACTCGTGTTGTGTGGCTACATTTCTGTCTGTCCTGTCTGTAACACTCTCCTTTCTGCTTCACTGAGTGTAGTTTCTTCCTCTTCTGCATCAGCTCTGTCCTCCCTCCATCGCCTCCATCCGTGGGCTTCTAGACCTCAGACCCCTGTTCTCAGTCCCTTCATTTCTCCATGCATACTTGGGTGAATTTCTCTAAGCACTCAAATTGTGCATGTGTTACGAAAACAGATGGGAGTGAGCACGGCTCCCCCAAGCTGGGGTGGGTGGGCAGGGCACACAGACCACACCCTCTCACAGGTGCTCAGGACTGCAGGCCAGATGGTGGGGAGACACTGGGAGCTTGGGGAGTCATGTTTCACAGGTGCTTCATACCCAGCATGATTTTTGTTGCTTCATGTCACTTAGAATGTACTACTGTATTACTAGGGGATGATGAGTATTCTTAAGAAAATAAACATTAATTTTTCAGTTCCTCTGTACTACCTATTCTGTAATTCAATTTTCTTTTTCTCTTTTTTTTAAAGTCTTTCTGTTTCAATTTATGGCCATTTTCTCTCATCTCATTGGGGAACATTAATTTAGAACAAATGGGTTTTTGGATGTGTATTTATTAGGTAGACAAGATTTAATATAGATTACCCAGCAGTTTTTCATAATGGAGCTAATTCTTTTCATGAGTTCAGGTGTCTGGCAGAATAATTGTATATCATGCCAAATTTAGTGTATAATAGGTCATTTTCCCAGTAGACCTTCTAAGAACAGTTTGTAATGCCTTTTTTTAAAATTTAAGCTTTTTTATTTAAACATATAATGTAACCGCACCACCCTCTCCCAACCCCTCTCCCCCCCCACCTCAGTTTGTTTTATGACATTAAGAGTCTCTTTTGTTTTGTCTCCCTCCCGATCCCATCTTGTTTCATTTTTTCTTTTCCTACCACCTTAACCCCCACCTACCATTTGCGACGACATGGATGGAACTAGAGCGTATTATGCTTAGCGAAATAAGTCAACTGGAGAAAGACAGCTATCACATGACCTCCCTGATATGAGGAAGTGGAGTTTGTAATATCTTTTGACCATATTTTTTCTGCTTATTTCTTTTATGACCATACTTAACTGTTTTGGGGAAGCCTTAGTAGAAATTTTTTTTTAACTTCTAATTTTAAACATACAGAAAAGGTCCAAAAATAGTGGAGTTACTTCTCCTAACGTTAGCATCTTACAGCACCATAGAATGGTTAGCAAAGCCAGGGAATTAACACTGGTACAGTGCTAATAACTAAATTCCTCAATTTATTTGAATTTTACTAGTTTGTACCACTGATGTCCTTTTTCTGTTCTAGGGTTTTCTGTTCTAGGGTTTCTTGTTAACAGTTTGCTGTTAGGCCTTCTTTTCCTCCTATTTCCTGTCCTTGTCTTTCATGGCCTTGTGGTAATTTCTCAATCATTTCTTGGCTTTCATGACTTTGACACTGAAGCGTACTGGTCAGCTATTTTGTAGAATGTCGCTGAAGCTGGGTTTGTCTGTTTCTTATGATTAGTATGTATGAGGTTCTTCATTTTTGGCAAGAATACTACCGGCAAAGCTTTTTAAAATTCTCTCTATAGAGAGGTTTTGGGGGATTTAGACTTAAAGATGATGGTTGAACTTTTTAATTAAAAGTCAGAAGATGAAAGTACCCTTTGTTCTAAACTTATGGATTCAGCTAACCGTTTTCTTCTCCCTTTCCTTAAAAAACCAGTCGTGTGCTTTCCTGTTCATGCTGTTTACAGCTTCCTGCAGTGATGTGTTCTCTAATTCAATCATGAAGTTCTTACCATTTTTTAAAACCTTACCTCTTTACAGCTCTTCCATAAACCTTGTCAGCCTAAAGTGCTCGCTGCATTCTCTAATATTTTAAAAAGTTTTCTCTCTAGGGGAATGTTCCAGCTATAATTATGTGCTGCCCATTTTGCATTGTTCAATATTGTTTTGTTTCTTTGTTTTTGTTTAACATGTTTGCAGTCAGAGTATCAGCTTTCTGACCATAGGATTGTGTTTTTCACATCTTGGTTATCCCCCTTAGCATTTAGCCTCCTGCCTTCTCAGGTGCCCAATAAGTATTTGTTGCTATGACTAAATTTCTAACCTGGAGTTTTATTAGCTTAGGAGGATATCCTCTTGAGGATATCCTTACCAGGATAAATTGCTTCTTTTTTAATGAAGCTTTTTTTTATTGCCAATATCAATTAAAGTGATATTCTAAAAATTTTACCTATTTAAAATAAATTCTACCCCCAACATGGGGTTTGAGCTCACAACCCAGAGATCAGGAGTCACATTTTCTACTGACCGAGCCAGCGAGGTACCTTGAAATGATTTTATTTTTATAAATTATTATCTGTGTTTTGTATTTGAATCTGAAGGGCAACATTGAATTCTTTTTCTTTTTAGTGACAAATTTTCAGTGTTTTTTTTTTTTCCTGCTCTAATTGATTTATAATCTGGTAATGGGAGATATATCAGGAGATAGATACCTATCTCAAAAGGCATCTTAAAAGTGTTTGTTTTTTCAACCAGATAATGAAACAACCACCAATTAAATTTGATCCAAAGATACTGCATCTCCCGGCACATTCAGGTAGGATTATAGTGGCTTGGTCACACATAGACTCTTAGAAGATATTCCATTTGTTATTAAATTTCTTATTTATATCTTATT
>ML110002.1:0-17077 GCA_003697995.1 Taxidea taxus jeffersonii | reverse complement strand
GGCTCTCTGCTTAGCAGGGAGCCTGCCTCCCCTCTCTCTCTCTCTGCCAGCCTCTCTGCCTACTCTGATCTGTCTGTCAAATAAATAAAATCTTAAAAAAAATAAACCCAAAACTGTGCCAAGTAGAACCATATTCATGAAAACCTTGGAGTATTTCAAAATAATATTCCTTCCCTTTGTCCCTTTATTTTGAGTTATTTTAGGAAATTGTTATTATAGGTTATTTTAAGGATAGAAATTAGCTGAAACTATGTTAATTTTAGATGGCATCTCATTGCCCAGTTTTTGTTTTCTGTTTGTGGAGGGTTTGGGCTTGGACTTTCCAGATGACTTCAGCTACAATATTAACCTGTTATGCTTAAAAATTTCATTGAAACCTTTTAACAACTGTGCAGTTTGTGGCTTTTCAGATATTTTAAGGCTAGATTGCTTTACTTATACAAAGGTTATCTTTTTTGTAATACAATTTATTTAGCTTTGTATTTTGTTAGATTCTAGGTTGCAGGAGGATTCTCCTGTGGGCATCTGCATAGTTTTCCATTCACATAGTGGAAGATGTCTCCATGGGTAGAAGAAGAGTGATCTAGAAGAATAAATAAAAGTAGTTTCATCTTTGGAGGACTTTTTGGTTTTGACATTGTAAAGTTAGGATTTTCTTTGTCCTCATCTTAGCTATTGAAATTCTCTGTTCCATTTATTTCTCTTGTAATGTTTTCAGTTTTTTAAATTTTTTTACATGATACCTACTTGAACCTTTCCTTTCCTCTTTAGTGGATAAGTTAATATTTCTAAAGGACCAAGATTGGAATGACTTTTTGCAGCAAGTGTGCTCACAGATTGACTCCACTGAAAAGAGCACAGGGGCCTCCCGAGCCAAGCTCAATCTCCTTTGCTATCTGTGTGTTGTGGCTGGACACCGGGATGTGGCCACCCGGCTCCTCCATTCCCCGCTGGTACGTAGTTCGTTGTAAAGACTCCTTTCATGGTCCTCACAGCATGCCTTTTGCATGTAACTTTTGTATTTCTGTTGAGATTAAAACTTTAGTGCTGAAATACTAACTTGATCTAATTACAGTAGAAAAAAATGATTTATCAAGATTATAGTTTGCCAGAATTGTCCTCACGTCTGAAATCCGTTGAATAGACAGTGATATTTAACTTCTGTTGTCTGCTAGTGCAGGATTCACATTTCAGTTGTCTATAGGTCACATGCATTAGTAATTTTCTGTGTCATTTCATGAACAAAGTGTACATCTTAACTTTTTTTATTCTAGTTCCAGTTGCTAATCCAGCATTTGCGAATAGCTCCAAACTGGGATATGTAAGTAACATTTATATTTTAATTATTCATTAAATAGTTATAACATATTTATCAAAAGCACATAGTTCCAAATTATTATATACTGAAGTAATAATTACTCTGAATCCTAAGCAATCCTAGGCATCCCAACTATAAATTAAAAAGATTTCAAAAATAGGCCGTGTACTATTACAAATATAATTCTAGGATTATATAAACTACCTCTGGAAACTTTTACTCTTCCTCTTATGAGTATTCTTTATTAAACACTTGAACCCTGTGTTTTAATTTTGCTTCCTGCAGAGTTTTCCCTTGTGACTCCATCTTTCCCTTACGTGATACATGACTTCCTTATGTTATTTAAAATCTAATGGGATTATGCTCTGTAAGCTCCTGATGGAAGGATGTATATTTTCTTAATATGCAAGCAACATACCATGGTGGAAAAGCACATTAGATAAAGTGTTAGAAGGCTCTGGGCTCTGGTAGCCAGTGAGACCAGGCCAGATGAGTACCTCTTTACTTTTCTTTCTTTCTTTCTTTCTTTTTTTTTTTAATTAAATTTTTTTTCAGTGATCCATAATTCATTGTTTATGCACCATACTCAGTGCTCCATCAATTCATGCCCTCCTTAATACCCACCACCAGGCTCACCCAACCCCCCACGCTCACCCCCCTCCCCTCCAAAACCCTCAGTTTTTTTCTCAGAGTTCACAGTCTCTTATGGTTGGGGGAAATTGGAGGGGGAGACAAACCATGATTACCTCTTTCTGAGTCTCAGCTCCACTGGGAGTCTGGGGGACTATGAAATTGCATGGGCTTTGCATTCAGACAGACCTGGGTGTGACTCACAGATCTGCCTTCTGGGTAAATTGCCTTAAGTGCTGAGCCTCAGTTTCCTCAACTCTAAGATGGGGATAGTGTATCTACATCAGATACTAATAATTGCCTTTTGAATGAGCAGGTACATGAACTGCTTTGCACTAGTGCCAGATTCTTCCTGGGCAGGTAGCAGATGTTGGAGCCTTGAGGTTTCAGTGGCTGTGCTTGGTGTGGTCAAGCCTGCTTATCTTGTATTCTTGTCAGAGAAGTATGTGAAAACAAAAGTGAGGGGGTTTTGTGAAATGTGGTAATAGCAATTATTCCAGAATGGCAAAATTTGGGGAAAACAAGGTATTCACAAATGCTTTTTTGAATAATTTTTGTTACGCATCTTATGAGGTTACTTCCCCAAGGTAAAACTTGGCATTGCAATTAGGATTTCTAGGTATTTTTTGAGCATGTAAAACTTTGAGAAGGTTTGTGGTGTGATCACTAAAAAGAAACCAACAAAACCTCACACTTAAGCTAAAACTTATATCCTTGAATGGGCTGCCCCCTGCTGACTTTTAAAAATCAACATTTTTTTATCCTTTCCAAGTACTGTCTCCCCCACCCATCTTTTAGATTGAAACTTCATTATAAAACAGCTTGTGTTTGAGGAAAATAATAACTAATAAGGTAGTCAAGTCCTCTGCTTGGAACCTTCTTTCCATTTGTCTTCCTCCATTCAAACACCATTCTTCCAGCAGGGCATTCTTTGACCTAGGTCATATCCCCTTAGCATGTAAGGGTCCTCAGCTTAGCTGGGGAATAGCCACTGTTGAAGTAGATGTGTTTATTCCTTGGCTTTGTTCAGCATACAGAAAAACAAAGTAGAATAACGTAGAATTTGTTTCTCCAAACTGAGGGTCTGGATGGCGGGGAGGTGGGGGAATGGGGTAACTGGGTGATGAACATTAAGGAGGGAACATGTCAGCACGGGGTATTATAAGAGACTGATGAATCACTGCTCTCTACCTCTGAGACTAATAATATATCATATGTTAATTAATTGAATTTAAATAAAATTAAAAGATGTTTTGTTTCTCTTCCCCTTATAATCTACTTTTTTGACAGAGAAATAGGGAAGGGCCTGAGGGAGTGGGGGAGAGAGAATGTTAAGCAGGTGCTACACTCAGCATGGAGCCTGTTGAAGGGCTTGATGTCATGATCCCGAGATCATGAGCTGAGCTGAAATCAAGAGTCAGGTGCTTAACAAACTGAGCTACCCAGGCACCCCATATGTTATGCATTTTTTAATGTCATTAACAATTTGTCTAAGATTTTTTTTTCAAGGTATGCCTTTTCTTCTATGCTAGGAATGTCTGATCATTTAATTTACCCTGTTCCCTATTTTTGGATAATATTGTAACACTTTAAATAATGTCAATGAACACTTTTGTGTTTAAATCTTGGTGCCTGTTTGTTTTTTCTTTTTCTCCTTAGGGCAGATTCATAGAATTAGAACAAATGAGTACAAGGCAATAAATAATTCTGATAAAATGCTAAAACATTCTTTAGAAACATTGTATTGACATGCATTCCCAGTTGGTGTTTATAAAAATGCCCTTTTGTTAGAACTTTCAACAGTGGATATTTATGAAATTTTGTATCCTTTGCCAATCAACTGTATTGAGACATGTAATCCACATGTAATAATGCATAATATTTTAGTATATGTGCTGCCAAAGCAAGCACAATAATGCATAATATTTTAAACTGTTTTGGGGCACCTGGGTGGCTTGGCAGATTAAGCCTCTGCCTTCAGCTCAGGTCATGATCTCAGGGTCCTGGGATCGAGCCCCGCATCAGGCTCTTTGCTCAGCGGAGAGCCTGCTTCGCCCCATCTCTCTCTGCCTGCCTCTCTGCCTACTTGTGATCTCTGCCAAATAAATAATACAGTTTTTTTTTTAATTGGGAATATACATCATATGAAATTGACCATTTTAGTGAGTGCACAGTTCAGGGGTATTAAGTGTATTCACAATGCTGGGCAACCATCACCACTATCAATTTCCAGAAATTTTTCATCATCCTAAAAAGAAGCCATTACCCATTAAACTTTAACTCCCCATCCTCCTTCTCCCAGTCCTGGCAAACTTCCTTTTTTTTTTTTTTTTTTTTTTAAATTTATTTGACAGAGATCACAAGTAGGCAGAGAGGAAGGGAAGCATGCTCCCTGCTGAGCAGAGAGCCTGATGTGGGGCTTGATCCCAGGATCCTGGGATCATGATCTGAGCTGAAGGCAGAGGCTTTAACCCACTGAGGTGCCCCTTTTTTTCTTTGTCTTTTTTTTTTTTTTTTTAAAGACAGTCCTGACAAACTTCTACCTTTTTGTTTCTATGAATTTGCTTATTCTATACCTAAATTAATTGGGACCATACAATATTTATCTTTTTGTGCTTGGCTTAATTCACTTAGCTTAACGTTTTGAGTTCAGCCATGTCGTAGCATGTATCAGAAGGTCTTCCCTTTTTAAGGTAGATTAATATCCCCTAGATGTATATGCCACATTAAAAAATTTTTTTTATTATGTTAGTCATCATACAGTATGTCATTAATTTTTGATGTGTTCCAAGATTCATTGATTAGGTATACCACCCAGTGCTCCATTTTATCTTTTTACCTGTTGATGGATACTTGGGTTGCTTCTACCTTTGGCTGTTGCAAGTAATACTGCTGTGAACATTGGTATACAAATATCTGTTTGAATCCCTGCTCTCAGTTATTTTGGGTATATACTTAGGAGTGGAGTTGTTGGATTATTTGGTAATTCTATCTTATTTACTGAGGAGACCTCATACTCTTTTCCACAGAGGCTGTACTATTTTACATTCCTTCTAGCAGTGCACAAGGCTTCCAATTTGTCCACATCCTCCTTCTCATCATTTTTGATAGTAGCTGTCCTGATGGGTGTGAAGCTGTACACCTGCATGGTTTTGATTTGCAGTTCACTGATGACTAGTAATGTTGTGCATCTTTTCATGTATTTGTTGACCATCTGTTTATCTTCTTTGGAGAAAGGTCCATTCATATTCTTTGCCTGTTTTCTAAATGGTTTGTTTTATGTTGTTGATTTATAAGAGTTCTTCATATCTTCTGGCTGTTACCCCCTTATCAGATTAGGTGACTTGGAAATATTTTCTACCATTCTATGGGTTGCCTTTTCGTTCTTGAGAGTGTTCTTTGAAACTCAGATTTTCCACTTTTTCTTTTGTTGCCTGTGCTTTTAATGTCATATGCAAGAAACCATTGCTGAATTCAGTATCTTAAAGCTTTTCATTTCTTCTAAGAGTTTTGCGGTTTTAGCTTTTGTATTTAGGTTTTTGATCCATTTTGAGTTAATTTTTCTATATGGTGTTAGTAAGGGTTTGACTTCATTCTTTTGCACATGTGTATCAGTTTTCCCAGTACCATTTGTTGAAAAGGCTGTTGTTTCTCCATTGATTGGTATTGGCACCCTTGTTAATCTTTTAACCACATATGTGAGGGTTTATTTAGTCAAAATACTGGTATTTATGCCAGTCCCACAGTGTCTTGATTACCATAGCTTTTTAATAAAGTTCTGGAGTCAAAGTGTAAGACCTCCAACTTTTTTTTTCAAGATTATTTCTTAGTTGGGGTCCCTTGGGATTCATATAAATTTTAGGAAGGATTTTCTAATTTTTGGTATAGGTTTGACACTTGAATAAGGTAAAGTAAATGTTCATCAGTTTTTAAAATACAGTTTCTCTGTAAATTTTGTTGCTCTGCTTACCTCTTAGTTGATTGGATTTCATTTTTTTCCGAAGTTCTATTTTTTCTTCCCTTTTTTTAAATTATTCAAGATATCTGAGTCTCTGCTTCTCTAGTTGTTGCCTCCTCAAGGATTTCTCTCTGGTTTTAGGGTGTAGGCACAGGGGGCTGACTGAGATCTTTTTGTGCCCTTGGGCTTCCTCACCCCTGTGCCGTGCTTCGGAATTTGCCCTCTGTTTGCACAGCTCTGGAAGACTCAGGGCCAACCTGTCTTTTTCTTCTTCTTTATATGTGACTAGTTTGTTTCTCAGTATCTGGATCTTTCTTTTTTATTCTAGGCCATGAAATTTTATTGGAGTATGTATAGGTATTTTCACTAATTTGCTATGGCAGATCAAGTTTAAGTGCTTCAGGCTTTCTTTAGCTGGGTTTCCGTAGGATCTCTTCTGTGTTTCATCCTTTTTCTGCTCCTGAAAGTCCTGTGGATGGTTGTGGGATTTCCTGTCTTTCTCTCTCTCTCTTTTTTTTTTAAGATTTTTATTTATTTATTCGACAGGCAGAGATCACAAGTAGGCAGAGAGGCAGACAGAGAGGAGGAAGCAGGCTCTCCAAGGAGCAGAGAGCCCTATGCGGGGCTCGATCCCAGGACCCTGGGATCATGACCTGAGCCAAAGGCAGAGGCTTTAACCCACTGGCCACCCAGGCGCCCCATCTTTTTTTTTTTTTTTTTTTTTTTTTAAGATTGATTTATTTGTGACCGAGAGAGCAAGAGGGAGAGAGGGAGAGAGAATCTCAAGCAAATTCCATGCTGAGTATAGAGCCCAACATAAGCCTTGAATATATGACCCTGAGATCATGCCCTGAACTGAAACCAAGAGTCACACTTAACAGAGTGCACCACCCAGGTTCCCCTCCTGTCTCTGGACTCTTCATTTCCTTTTGCTTTCTCACTCTTTTGTTGAGATATAATTCACATATCATAAGATTCACTTTTTTTGTTTGTATTGAGTTTATTTACTTGAGCAGTTTTAAGTTCACAGCAAAATTCAGAGGAAGGTACAGAGATCTCCTATACTTCCTGCCCCCATACAGGCTAGCCTCCCCTATTATAACCCCCACCCCCATTAGAGCAGTATGTTTGTTAGAAATGATAAACCTATATTGGCATGGTATAATCACCCACAGTTCATAGTTTACAGTTTAATCTTGGTTTATACATTCCACGGGCTTGGACAAATGTATTATGACCTGTATCGTCCTTATAGTATCATACAGAATATTTTCATTGCCCTAAAAATCTGTGCTCTGCCTATTCACCCCTCTGACAATCACTGAAATTTTACTTTCTCCATTGTTTCACCTTTTCCAGAATGCCCTACTGGGAATCCTACAATAATAAGATCCTATGATATGTATCTGCAGGATTGGCTTCTTTCAGTTAGTAATATGGATTTAAGGTTCTTCCATCTCTTTTCATAGCTTGACAGATCATTTCTTTTTAGTGCCAAATATCTCCTCATCTACATGTACCACAGTTTGTTCACATACTGATGATGGACCCCCTGGTTGCTTCCAAGTTTAGCATTTATGAATAAAACTGCTGTAAACACCATGTGGACATATGCTTTCAACTCCTTTGGGTAAGGCGCAAAGAGTAGGATTGCTGGATTGTTTAGTAGGAGTATGTTTAATTGTGTTAGAAACTTTCAAACTGTCTTCCAAAGTGGCTATACTATGTTGTGTTCCCATCAACAATGAATGAGCGTTCCTGTTGCTCCATAGCCTTGCTAACATTTGGTGTTGTCAGTGTTTTGGATTTTGGCCATACTTATTGGGGTTTAGTAGTATATTGTTTTAATTTGCATTTCCCTGCTGACATATGATGTAGAGTGTTTTCTTATATGTTTATTTGCCATCTGTTTATCTTTTTTGCTGAGGTATCTTTTAAGATCTTTGGTTTGTTTTTTCATTTGGTTGTTTGCTTACTGAGTTTTAAGAGGTCTTTGTATATTTTGAAAGACAGTTTATATCAGGTATGCCTTTTGTAAATATCTTCTTCCAGTCTGTGGCTTTTCTTATTTTCCTTATGTTATCTTTCGCAGAACAGAAATCTTTTTCTTTCTTCCTTCCTTTCATTTAAGAGTACAAGCAGGGGGAGTGGCAGGGAGAGGGAGAAGCAGGTTCCCCTCTGAGCAGGGAGCATGATGTGGGGCTCTAGGACCCTGGGATCATGACCTGAGCTGAAGGCAGTCATTTAACCAACTGAGTCACCCAGGAGCCCCTAGAAGTTTTTATTTAGATAAAGTCCAGGTTATTTATTTCTTTCATGAACTGTGCCTTTGGTTATATCTAAAAAGTCCTTGCCACATCTGAGGTTATGTAGGTTTTTTTTTTTTCCCCTATGTTACCTTCCAGCAGTTTTCTATTTTGACATCTTACACTTAGGTCTTTGATCTATTTTGAATTTTTATAAAGTGAATAAGATCTGTTTCCAGATTCTTCCTTTTTTTTTTTTTCTGCATGTATATTCGCACAATTTGTTGAAAAGACCATCTTTGCTCCATTGTATTGCCTTAGCTCCTTTGTCAAAGATCCTTTAAGTGTATTAATGTGAGTCTATTTCTTAGTCCTTTGTTCTGTTTCATTGATCCTTTTGTTTATTCTTTTGTTACTACCACACTGTCTTGATGACTAACTTTGTAGTGAACCTTGATGACGTCCAGTGGTGTCAGGCACCTGGATGTTTGTACATATGTATTCATTGTAGCCTCCTTGCTGTGCTTGGAAGAGAAGTAGGTTGAAGTTTCCCACTACTCTTGGGTATACTTTTAATTCTTTGTTACATGGTGTGTAGTAATACCCTTTGTAGTTTATACTGCTTTTAGTTACAAGGAATCTTTTTCTCATTTAGTGATGTTAGCCTAAAATTCTTCTTTTGAGGTTGAAAACCCTGTTCTACTTTCTTTGACCTCATGCAGTCATATAGTCACTCCTTTCCTACTAAGGTGTTAAGTTACCTTATATTTGATGTTGATGTTTTGTTTATTCAGGGCCTACTTGATGCAAGGGACTCTCTTGATGTTGGCATTGGTGAGCAGTACCAAGGCTTTGCCTTCGTTGGCCTTCTAGGCTGGTGGGGGACACAGATAATAAACAAGTAAACACATGAAGGAAGTACATTTTAGATCTACTGTCTAATGTAGCCACTAGCTGATGGTGTTATTAAAATTTAAATTTCAAAGTAATTCCACAAAACATTCTTAACTTGTACCAGCTCTATTTTAAGTGCTTAATAGTCACATGTGACCAATGGATACTCTTTTGAAGAGTGTAGATATAGAACCTGTCATTGCATGAAAGTTATTGGGCAGTGCAGTTTTGCATAATGTCATGAATATGGGGATACTTCTGAGGTACAGTGTAACAGGACACTAGGGACATCCAAAGTGGTGACATTTAAGAAGAAAGCTATTTATGAGAAGTCTTTTGAGGGCATCATATATAGGGTATAGTTATATGTAAGTATTTGGTATAAACTGAGAAAGGTTTTTATTAAATAGTTCATAATTTAAAACTAAGAACGTTAAGATAATGTGTTATTTCTTGATCTAGTAGGGATTGTATCTGGTGAGACTGGAGAAGTTAATTAGTATATTGTAATACATTTTTCTTTTAGTTGAGTAAGTCTTGTAGACAGTATTTACTTTTGTACATAGAAAAAAACAGGTTAGTGTTTGGAAGTACTTTTGGGTTTGTCCTAGAACCAAGATAAGTTTTTGCATTGCATCCTCTAGTTCAGTAGTCAGTTTTTTATAATGTTTTATTATAAAAATCATAAATTTTATTTATATATTCATATAATTTATATAATAATAAATATTATAAACTTAAATAGATTAATAATAAATTTATTTAAATAATCAAAATTAAAAATAGATTCATAAATAAATAATTAAATAAATTAGTAAATCATTATATAAATTATATAAATACATATTTATATAATTTATAAAAATTATAAAAATCATATTATAAAATTATCATAAAAACTTTTTTTAGACGTTAGTCCATTTATCCCTTGAAATTACATGCATGTGGAAATTGAAGCATAATTCACTTGGCTGTGGTCACAAAATGGGTCAGTGGCAGAGCAGTGACTAGGTGCTTTTTCTTGTAACTTTTGGTCCAATGTCCTACCAAATCTTTTTCAAAATGATCACTTTAAAAGTATATCTTGAGACCATCTTTTCAACACATGGTGTTGGGAAAACTGGACAGACACATGCAAAACAATGAAACTGGACTACTTTCTTACACCAAATACAAAAATAAACCTCAAAATGGAATAAGGGCTTAAATATGGGACCTGAAACCCTCAAAATCCTAGAAGTGAGCACAGGTAGTAATGACTCTGATATCAGCCATAGCAACATTTTTCTAGATGCCTCCTGAGGCAAGGGAAATAAAAGGAAAAATAAACTATTGGGGGATTACATAAAAATAAAAATAAAAGCTTCTGCACAGTTAAGGAAACAAAACTAAAAGGCAGCCTATGGAATAGGAGAAGATATTTGCAAATGATCTATTGATAAAACTTATATAACTCAACATCCAGAAAACAAATAATCCAATTAAAAAATGGGCAAAAGACCTAGACATTTCTCCAAAGAAGACCTTGACATGACAGCAGACACATGAAGAGATGTTCAGCATCACTGATGATCAGGGAAATGCAAATAAAAACTAGTGACCTATCCTCTCGCACCTGTCAGAATGGCTAAAATCAACAAGAGACAAATGCCGGTGAGGATGTGGAGAAAAAGGAACCTTCCTCTTACACTGTTGGTGGGAACGCAAACTGATGTAGCCCCTGTGGAAAAGTGTGGAGGTTCCTCAAAGAATTAAAAATAGAACTACCATATGATCCAGTAATTACTACCGAGTGTTTACCAAAGAATACAAAAACACCAATTCAAAGGGATACATGTACCCCTATATATTTTGCAGCATTATTTAGAGTAGTCAAACTGTAGAAGCAGCCCAAGTGTATATCGATAGGTGAATGGATAAAGAAGATATAATGCAATATCATTCAGCCATAAAGAATGGAATCTTGCCATTAGCGACAATATGGATGGAGCTGGAGAGTATGATGTAAGCAAACTAAGTCAGCCAGAGAAAGACAAAAACTATATGATTTCACTCATATATGGAATTAAAGGAAAAAAAAAAGATAAACCAGAAACCAGACTGTTAACTATAGAGAACAAACTGATGGTTACCAGAGAGGAGGTGGGTAGGGGGGATGGGTGAAACAGGTGATGGGGGTGAAGGGGGGTACTGGCTGAATCACTGTGTTGTACACCTGAAACTTCTATAACATTGCCTGAAGTACCCTGGAATTAAAAAATAACAGCATAATGTTCTTTATTTAGAGACAGGATGCTAGTCATACAAATGCCTAGGACTTATTTAATTTGTAAATATTATAAGTTTGAATGGTTAATTCAAGAAGTACTGAAATCTGTAAGAATGATGTCTGTATGTTAGAGTTCTGATAACATGAATACTTCGCTGTGGTCCTTCTTGGAGTCTGATTTGTTTCCCTCCGTGGGTCCTGTGTAGTTAAGAACCCGAAAAGTTAAGAGACTCTCTGGCTGGTATACACACTGATTAGCCTAGAGAGCATGCAAGCATCAATATGAATACAGTGCTCAAAAAAAAAATAACGGTTCTCATCAAATCACATGTCCAGCTATTTTCTCCAATTAAAAAAAATCTTCTGGGACGCCTGGGTGGCTCAGTTGGTTAAGCAGCTGCCTTCGGCTCAGGTCATGATCCCAGTGTCCTGGGATCGAGTCCCACATCGGGCTCCTTGCTCAGCAGGGAGCCTGCTTCTCCCTCTGCCTCTCCCTACCACTCTGTCTGCCTGTGTTCGCTCTCTCTCTCTAACAAATAAATAAATAAAATCTTTAAAAAAAAAAAATCTTCTGACTAAACTTTTACAGATCATCTGAAAATGATATGTAATAATTTATTGACCTTATTTTCTGTTGGATAATAATACAGAAACACCTCACTAAAACTAGTAGTTTTTGGAACAATATTTGTAAGATCTAGGATTATAAAAAATTTCTATAAAAATGAATATATAAATATTTACCTGTTATTTTTTATCACTTATGAATAAAACCCTTGGTCTGCTAATAAGTGGGATCTAACCTTTAGCCAAATACTGCTGTACCCAGAAGTAAAAGGTTTCATTACATTTTTTCTCCTCTCTGGTTAAGGCCCTTCATAAAGTTTATTTGGCATTCTACCACAAAAGCCCAACTTGTTCAACTTGAGTCACTATTAGACTCAGTCCTCTGCCGAGGGCATTGCTGCTCTTGTCCCTTTGTGTACATGAGGGCCATATACGTGGGGGAGTGAATGCTCACCCTACCACGCCTCATTTTGATCTTATGTTAATGCTTAGAATCGTGCAATGTAACTAGTGCTAGTTACTTGGTCTCCAACTCTCTTCTTCAGTTTATTTTTCTCCATTAACAGACGGGCCAAGGTTGCTCGGGTGATTGGTTTACTGGCCTCGCACACAACTGAGCTCCAGGAAAATACACCTGTTACTGAGGTAATTCTCTTTTGTTACTGGAATGTTACAAATGACAAGAAAATGTTGTTCCTGACTTTGTAATTTAGAACATGCAGCTTTCATAGACCTTTACTTTAGCTTCCTTTGTGGAATAGTGGCAATTATAAAATAACCTCAGTAGACTCTTAGGCATAAACACAGCCGCACATTTACAACCTATTCTGTTATTAAAGGTGATATGGCAGAGTTAAAAGGCTTGTGGGCTCTATTCATCATTATTTCAAGAATTTTTGGATAACCCTTATTTCATTACTAGTTTTCTTGTAGTCTACTCAACATTTTATTATACTTATTTCCTAGTTGAAGCATAGCTCATAATTCCAGTTAAAATCCTTTCAACTCTGAATTTCATGTTTTCGTCCTCACCAGTTGTCAGTTATTTCAGACAACAATCCAAGTATTTAATGGCCATGTATGCTTGAAAGAGATTTTGAAATCTTTTGAAAGTACTGCTACTGGGAAGTGTTTAGTAAATCTAAGTCCCATCAAGTGAATGCTACCATTGTACTGCCTTTCTGAGCAACCTTTACCCCTTGGACAAGGGGAGTGTCAAGAGTTGAAATAGGCAAAAAGATCCAAGGCTTGTAAGGGCAAGGGTAAGAACTTCTGAAGGAAGGAGAATGTGGGAAGATGGAAGTGGGAAGAAGAGAGGGGGTTTTTATAGTACCAGAATCTGATGGTGTGGTATTTGGGGCTTGAGGAGGACTTGTTTAGCCAAATATTGTCCAATAGAACTTTCTGTAGTGATGGAAAATGTTCTGTAACTTTGCTTTCCAGTACCTTAGCCAGTTGCTGGGATGGCATCCCAGTTATCCCTGGTCTGAGTGGCCATGCACGGACAGTTAATTTAAGGTTCCTGCATTTCCTTTGCTCTTAATTCCATCCCTACTTCCTGCAAACTGCAAACTGTGAGATCACTATGTCACTAAGTCTAACCTTTTTCTTGTTTTTATGGGACCAAAAAGAATGAATTGTAACCTTAGCAACCCCTGATGGTACCCAACTTGGCTATCAGAGATGTATAAGCTTGACTTTTCTAAGACCAGGCAGATAGGGCGGAATCACTAAGCAGAGAGGCTTTTAGCTCAAAAGTGGGGGCTTCTTCTGGCGACTCAGAGGGTTTCCAGTGAAGCAGAGTGGTACTCTAGGAGATGAAAGAGAAGTTAAAGAAAATTCTACAACAAGCCCTGACATTCTAGGGGGCATTCCTAGATAATCACAATAGGCAGGCAGTACTCAGGAGCAGTGTGCCATGAAGAGTGAGACCCTGAAGTTGTAAAATAGGACTGTTGAATTAAAATGTTCAATAGGTGCCAAAATGAGTGGCGTGAATACTTTAGGAAGCTGAGTTAGTAGATTTGAAGATCAGCTGCATGAATTCCTTTAGGATTCAGAAGGAAAAGAGAAGATTAAAAAAATTATTAACTACAAAAGAATGGAAGCGAGTTTCAGAAGATCTCTTCTGCTGTCTGGTACAGCAGACACTAGCCCAAAATGACGTTTGAGCCTTTGAAAAGCAGGTAGTCTGAATTGAGATGAGCTTCAAGTAGAGCACACATACCAGATTTTGAAGACTTAGTATGGGGGTGTGGGTAAATTTTTTATAGATTACATTTGAAAATGATAATATTTTGGATATATTTGGATAAATACATTATTACAATTAATTTCATTTCTTTTTATTTTTTGATGTGGCTCCTGGAAATATTAAAATTACCTTTGTGGTTTGAATTGTATTTCTGTTGGACTGTACTTGTCTAAGATAAATATAATGGGATTTCAAGGCTAGATCAAAGCAAACATTCATGAAAGAAATAATAGAAGAAAATTTCACCCTGAGCTGAAGAAAGAATCTTTAGATGAAAGGTTTCACCAAATGTCAGGCAAGATATTGAAGAAATGTACACGTTTAGACCTATCCTGGTGAAATTTGTAATTACCAAGAGAAAAAGAAAACCAAAACTCAGGTTATAAACAAAAGCGAAATAGACTTGCATATAATTTACTTGTAACAATACAAGCTGAAGATATGGAAAACAATAGAAATAGAACAAAACTTAAGGGATTGTGTGACCTTAAATTTCTCTGTGCAGCTACTCTGTTTCCTGCTTGTGAGAACAAAAGGAAGACTTTTTCAGAAATTCAGAGACTCAGTCTTAATTTCACCAACATTTCTAAACTTGAACTTGAGCAAGCTACTTGAGTAGCTCCCTATAATCAAATTTTCAGGTAAAGAAGCAAATATAAATGATGAATCATTAATATTTAAATCCAAATGATAGCTGTTAATGTGACATGTAACCTAGAAAGAATGGATTCTTCAGGAAGAATAAATATGCTCTGAAAATATTAATGGTAGCATGGAAGTAAATTCTACGTTATTTTAGAAGATCTGGAAGGGAGTGAAGGGAACAGGAAAGGGTAAGACAAATTGCTGTTCTTTTACTAACTGAACACTTGAGTATCTCTTATGGGCATGGCAATGTGTTACATGCAGGAAGACCATTACTCGAGGCAGGTTCTTATTCTAGAAGAAATTCATAGATGTTCTTTTATTGTATTGATACTCCTTTGTTCCTTGTTTGACAAATATTTGTCAGTGGCTGTGTATATACAAGGTACTCTCTAGGTACTAAGGTGCAGTGTTGAGCAAGAGAGCTAAAAATCCCTGTTCTGATGGAGTCCATGTTCTAGTGTGAGTAAAGAGCAAGAATGAGCAGATATGTAGCATTAGGTGGTGATAGGTGCAATGAAAAAGATAAAAGTAGGCTAGTGGTGTTTGGGAAGGATGAGGTGGTGGTGGCACCATTTTAGATGGGTTGGTCAGGGACAGCCTGGGAGAGGAACATCCAAGCAGAGACCTGAAGGGGTCAGGGTCGGGGGGAACATTTCCTTCAGCTGGGGGAAGGGTGAACAGCAGGTGCACAGGATTGGCAATGGAAAAGTGGTTGGCATGTTTTGAGGAACAACACGGAGGCGATGTAGCTGGAACTGAGTGAGAGGGAGACTCAGGAGGAGGACACAGGAGATGAAGTTACTGAGAAAGCCAGGGACTTGGTCATCCCAAGCCTCGTTGTAAGCCCTGGTCAGAACTGGGACTTCATTCCGAATGAGATGGGAAGCCATTAGAGGAATTTGAGCAGAGGAGAGAGCCTTGATAGGGCATATATGCGAAGAGGATCACTGTGTTACAAGGACAGGGGCAAGGTAGAATCAGAACACTTTAAGAGCGAGCGGTATGTGGTAGTTCAGATGAGGGGTGGTGGTGACTTGGACCAGGTTCGTAGTGGTAGATGCAGTAAAAAATGACTTTATTTTGGATATATGCTTTCTTTCTGGATAGATCTCAAAGTGTTGACAGATTGGCTGATTGCTGTGATATTTGACGGTGGACTTTAATAACCAGGTCTAGCCAGTATAAATTCTAAAATTCACTATGAAGAGTACTGAGGCATCAGAGAAATGCAAATCAAAACCAAAATGATGTACCAAGAGAGTTGCCAGGTTGGCAAAAATGAAAAAGCCTAAATGTTGGTGAAAGTACTGAACAGAAGGAAGGCTTGTATGCTGATGGTGGGAATGTGACTGGGCACAGGCTCTCTGGAAAATGGAGGACATCTTTACTCCATAAGCCAGCACCCCCTGTCTTGTAACCAAGTGACATGCACAAGAATGTATATTACCATCATTGTTTGTAACAGCCCCAAGTGTGAAATAACCCCTATATCTATCAACAGTAGAATGGACAAAGTGTGGCACCTTCACACGGTGTGATACTAAATAGCATCGTGAATAATGAACCCCAGCTATGAGCAGCTAGCCTGAAAAAATCTCCTCATCATGGACAGTGTCCCAGACATCAGTAGGGCATTCCCTGGGGAAAGACTGATGTATAGATTTAGAAATATCAAGGGGTTGTGAAGGTTCTTGTTTAGAAGATAGTTCCCTCTTGATGCCAGACCTCATGAAGGAGAGGTGGATGTAGGTAGATCCACCTCTCATGGAAGGTGTGGAGGTGAGGGGTGCCTTGTGGCAGAATCTGGGAAGATGGGCTAGAGGCCAAGACTGGAACTGACAGGTTGTCCGCACCCCCGTGGTGTCTTTGTGCTTGGGGCTTCCTGTGGAGGTGACTACAGAGAGTATGTTGTGCTGTTATAGGAATTCCCGTGGCTCTGAGCAGAAGACCCCTGCACTAGCTGGGGACGGTAAGTCACCCCGAGTGATGTGCTCCGCTCACCCCTGGCTCCATGCTGGTGGTTTGGCCCCCTGGTGATTGCTGTTGTCACTGAGAGTGTTTGATGGGGGCAGTTCTGGAAGCATCCTTGTCTCTGTGCACCCAGGTTGTTCCTTAGCCTGTGCTTCCCTCCCTTCAGCAACTGGGTACCTCGTGTTCTCAAAGTACTGGCCCACTCCTGTTGCTGTTCCTTATTAAACATTGCATCCTCAGTGCTGCCTGTGTTGACAGGGGAGGGATGGGTGTTAATTCCTGAGCTTTGGGTGTCCTTCATTCGTGTGCTGTTCTTTTCTGG
>ML110001.1:55784-72371 GCA_003697995.1 Taxidea taxus jeffersonii | reverse complement strand
GTATGTGACCATTCACGAAAAAATTTAAATTAATGAAAATAAGATAAAATTAAAAACTCTGTTCCTTCATTGCACTAGTCACATTTCAGTGGCTCGATAGCTAAGTGTCCCATCATCACAGAAATTTCTATAGGACAGTGCTATTCAAGACCCAATGCAATTTGCTGCTATCTGTAGAAATCTGGGTAAGGTACATAACAAGAATTCAGTTCCAAATTTGTACAATCTCTTATTTATCTTCCAAAAAATACATGGGAAAAAACTCTCACTAGATTTGGAGATCTTGGGACTACAAATCTCATTTTATTTATGTTTTTGTTTTCAGAGACTTGTACAGGCATGATGTACAGTACCTGTCCTATATAAGCTTGCTGGAAGAATAAACAAATGCATGAATTTATTTGTTTTTCCTTTAGAGCTAGGATTTGTGATATTTCTGCAGTCAGCCCTATTCATTTACTAGGAAATATATTCAACTGCTAAGAAAAGTGACCAAAAACATATTGGATACCCATTGCTTAACCATGTGTTAGGCTCATACATTTATTATTTAATTACGTTTCCTACAATGAGCCCACTGAAGAAAATATTACAACATTAAGATGTTCACCAAGAAATAACTGCAAAATTGGCTGCACCAAGAGTCACACTCAAATCTGTCAGAAGGTAAGTCCATTTTTGTCCTAGAATCCCAGTCTTCCTGTGCAAGACAGCACCATATCTGGGGAAGACTAAGAACAATTAGCTCTTATTTAGCACACAGTGGCCGACTTGCAGTGTTTAAGGTATCTACACTGCTTCCATTTCTGGAAACGAAGCCCTGCCTTGACTTTCAGGTTATTATATTATCATCCTGTTCTTCAAATCTTCCAGTTTCCTTTTTTAAGTCCTCTTAATGTCTGCGTGTGTTGGTCCTAGAGGTGGAGAGGAGGTTATGTCTTTGTATTCTTGGACTTTGGCAAAAGTTAAGTACATAGGGGGTCTTTCAAATAGTGGTTGAACATTCAAAAAACACTGAATGAAATAGTGGATAAGAAACACAAATACACATAATTAGAAGTTTAAGATTACCTTAAATATAATTGATCCCTGCCTCTCATCTTGAAACTATCGTATTCTTTTTTTTTTTTTTAAGATTTATTCATTTATTTGACAGACAGAGATCACAAGCAGGCAGAGAGGCAGGCAGAGAGAGAGGAGGAAGCAGGCTCGGAGCAGAGAGCCCGATGCGGGGCTCGATCCCAGGACCCTGGGATCATGACCTGAGCCGAAGGCAGAGGCTTTAACCCACTGAGCCACCCAGGCGCCCCGAAACTATCGTATTCTTGATAGCAATCGTTTGGTTACTTGAAACTTCCAGTGAGGGGAGAAAACTAACTTTTCTTCCATCACTTGTTTTTGGAGGAGCATTTCCTATGATGAGTGCAACTCACTGCCTTCAAATGTTTGCCCACTCTACCTCCTTCTTCTCCCTGGGGCTCACTGAAGGAGCCTGTCACCTCTTCCACAGGGTAGTGTTTTGGATGTATGAAGGCACAGAGATGACTTAACAGACAACCTGAAATAGACCTGGGACCACAGATATCAAGCTCCGGGTCACTTGAATCCTTTCTTGAAAAGTGAAGCTGGAGCTCCTTGGTGCCACCATACTGGCCTTGTTTTCTCCATCATAATTCTTCTTTAAACTTCGGATGAGCCCCAGGAGACAAGCACTGCGCATCTGAACACACGCTCGCCCTTGGCTTAAATTCACAGAAGCACGCCGTGTGAAAATACGAAGGACTGCACACACTATGTATTACACCCCCCACACTCCTTTCTGAATGGTAAAGTGACTCAGTCAGAGCTATATTAATGGTGAGTAATAAAGAGCCAGGGCCGTTTTGTTTTGTCTTCCTGTGGGTGCGATGCTATCTTCTTCAGGAAACTTTTTTTTTTCTTTTTTTTTTTTTAAGTAGACTCCATGCTCAGCATGGATCCCAATACAGGGTTTGAACTCAGAAGCCTGAGATCAAGACCTGAGCTGAGGTCAAGAGTCCAGTGCTTCACCCACTGAGCCAGGCAGGCTCCCCTTCTTGAATGTGCTTCTTAATACAATTTATCCTTCTTTTTTGGAGAGTATTATTCTACCTCAAGGAGATAAGGAACCCTGGTGACCAACTGAAGAGTTTGAGAAATAGCAATGATGTATCCCATTCAATCCTGCAAGTCACACAGTGGATGGCTACTTTTTCCATTGGCCAAAGCTTACAAATTTTAAGAACACAAAGAAGGAGTAGTAAATTGTATTTGAAACACTCCAGATTGTCATCTTACCCTTGTCATAAACTGTCACTTTTCATAACTGGTAAATGTGGTAATGATCTCTACCCCATAATCTCTTAGCCTTGTGACTCTCTGTTTAATTACCTCCAGTAGTCAGCGCCACCACACAGTGGGGACCATGTCCATCATATTCAGCCCCATCTTCTGGGGGACTTGTTCATGTGACACAAACCCCACCATTGATTTTACCGAGATGATGGATGGGTAAGTGCAGTGCAGTATCTCAAAGCCAAGGGCCCAGACTTAGACTTTAAGGCCAGAATAAAATCCCCACTTGCCACGTCTCAGTCATGGCTTATAGAGCATTTTGAGTCCTCTAGTGCTATACAAAGCCCAAATCGTGCTTCAACTAGTGGAATCTGACTTTTTCCTGGCCGTCACTCTCTTCTTGTGGTAAGGATCTTCTGCTCTATGTTTGGCTTTGTCATTCCAGAACCCATAGACAACCCCATAAAAAGGATTAACTGTTCTTGGATGACCTGTGGCACACTGTTTTGGAAATGCATTGCATTTTTTACTTCTTTCATTGAATTACATTCTTCTGTCTTCTTTCACTTTGGGATGGATTGCTGTCCAAATTGATCAAGACTTGGCCAAGAGGCCAGTTTCTGGCATTACTATTTGGAACATATCTCCTATGGAATTCCCTTAGCCCTTTAAGTAGAGAGACACAAATTAGTCTATACTAGGTCCAGGGGAAGTTCTAGACTTTTCATCATCTATTTCTTTTCTCAGCTGATTCTAGCTGCCAGGTACCATGGACACAATAGATTTCCATCTTAGCTCATGTATTCATTTGTTTAATTGGAACTGGTTCCACATATGAGCATTGGACTTGAGGCAGAATTAGGTAGGCCTTGAGATGGTTACATTTCCTCCAATTTCCAAGGGCTTACAAAACAATGTTTTTGCTTTTATCATTGTGCTTTCTGATCCATTCTCTACCTTGTAACCAGCACAATCTGCTAACAATATAAATCAGATTATGTCTTTCTTCTGTCTAAGTACCCTTCAATAAATTCTCATTGCAATTGTAATAAGGTTCAGATGCTTCCTTGTGATGAATGAGAGCCCGTTTAAATTACACCCGCCTCCTCTTCAACCTCATCCCCATCTCGTCCTTGCTGCTGCCCCTCCTGGGATGCTGCTTTCACTGCTCACTGCATTTCTGGTGCCTTCCTGGCCTTCCACTCTTGGCATTAAAGTATTTATCTAAAATAGGTCTCCTAATTATCATGCATCAGGATGTTCTGTTTGTTTATAGTTTTCTTTCCAATTTGCATCTACTTAATTCATTTTTTTTTTTTTTTTTCTAGTTACTTGTGTTCTGTCCTCTGGCCTCCTAGCAAGTAAACTCCAGACGGGCAGCACTCCTGTTGAGTCTGTCTTCTGTTATCATGTCAGTGCCTCATGTGGGGCCTGCATACAGAAGGCCACAAGTAAATGCTGATTAAAGATTTATTTGGGATAAAATCATTAGAAGCATTTTTATACTGTTGGGAGCTCTGTGAGTTACTTAGTGTATGGCTTCACATCCAATAACAGGTGTTTCCTAATAGGTAGTCAAAGCATCCTTGATATAAATAAATCTTTGATGTCACAAGATGATTTTATCACCAGAGGATCCAGGGATGACTAAATCCATCTTTGTCAATCACTTGTTTTTCCCCAGAGGTCTGCAAAAGAGATGTGTATAAGCCACACCAGAAAATGAAAAGATGTAGCAATTCAATGCTTCCTGGTCATATCTGCATGATCCCAGGGCAACCTTCGGTGATCGGGGCTGTAGCACCTCATTTGGAAAGTGGTCACTGTTCCTATTTTACTCATCTAAGCTTAAAAAAGATGTGCCATAGGGAGGAGAAAAAGGAGGAAGACCAAAAGACAGGGATAGGTAGAGATTCCCACCCCCACCCCCACCGTGCTACTGTGGCTGTGATTCTTCCATACATAACAGAAGAAAAGAGAAATCATGCCCAAATTCAGGACCTTTAAATAACTGTGACCCCATTCTCTATACAACACAGTTATTTAAAGGTCCTGAATTTGGGCATGATTTCTCTAAGTGGCACAGAATCCTTTCTGCTGTGCTTCCAGGAAGGAGAAGCCAAAGTGAGAAGCATCAGGAACATCTCTCTGGATGGCCCCTGCTGTCATGGACTTGCACCCACAGGTTTTCGGGTGGTAACGACCTAAGAGACTGCCAGGTTGGGGATGGGACATTTGGGTGGGACCCAAAGGAGGACCGCTCTGACAATATGGCATTTGAACAGACACCTCAGTGAAGTGATGGAGGAAACTATATGAATTTTGGAGGAAAGTGAACTCCAGGCAAAAAGGCAACAAGAGCAGAGGCCCTAAGGTTGAATGTGCTTCGTGTGTTCTGGAAGAAGCAGGAAGGTCAGCGTTGCTGGAACAGAGAGAAAGAGGCAGCCTGAGGCCCAATGACAACACCAGAGATCATGCAAGAATTTAAATAGTTGGGGTACTTAAAATTTTTTTTTTGAATGAAATTGGAAAACACAGGTAGTGTTGAACAGAAGAATATTCAATTGACTTAAATATCCAGTTTTGGGGTGCCTGGGTGGCTCATTCGCTAAGCATTTGCGTTTGGCTCAGGTCATGATCCCTGGGTCCTGGGATCGAGCGTCACCTCGGGCTCCCTGCTCAGCAGGAAGCCTGCTTCTCCCACTCCCACTCCCCCTGCTTGTGTTCTCTCTCTCATTGTTTCTCTGTCAATTAAATAAATAAATAAAATCTTAAATAAATAGGCACACAATTTTGATTTAAAAATGAAAGAACATGAGACCAGGATGTTGAATGAGTAGACTGTGTTCACTCAGTCAGTGGGGTAGGGCCAGCATTGGAATGACAGACAATGCTATTTCCATAGCCACATTACATGGGATCCAGTGGCTTGGACGGAGGCAGGACATAGGAAACATTCTGAGAGAAGATGAACTCAAGCCCGGCAACACAGAGGAGCCACTGGTCACAACAGATCTCCTGATGTCATGATTGTAGTTTTTAGAAATTTTTATGTGTGTGTAATTTTGTGGTTATCCTATCCCTTAGAGAATGAGTAGCTGTGAGGAGTCTCCTTAGAGCCATTTTGGCTGGGGAGAATGGTGAAACACTTAACAGCACCATTAATTTTCTGACTTTCTTCAGGCCTGAAATGTACCAACCCCCCCCAGCCCCCCAACACCATAACTTCTTTCCTGGAATGCACAGGATGGGGGCCAGGTCAGGACCGTCTACTTTGTCAGTCAAGGTTTCAGGACCGCTCCCATGTCCAAAATATTTGTCTTTGTTGTGCGTAGCTATTTCATGGCTTCACTAGCTGAAGATTTTATTTTATTTTATTTTACAGTCTCGAGAAGACAAAATAAATAAGGAGACTAAAAGCAACCATGTCAGATACATCTTTCAAGGATTCTGCCAAGATCTGTCAACATGTGTCTCTAAATAACCAGTGACAAATGTTGTGTTGACATATTTCTCCATTTCCCAGTGAATAATTAACAGCAAATGTCAGGGAAGGCTGGTGAAATAATTTCAAACAAATAAAAACCTACTTCCAACTCATTTCAAGCATCTATAACCCTCTCTGCTACAGACACACTTAGGAAACAAAGCAAACTATTTCCCAAATTATCAAACCTGGGTGCCTTCTAGGCATGGTGGAATTCTTTCTTTCTTATCATGTCAATAAGAAAATACGCAGAGAGCTAAAAGTGCGGAAAGTCACTTGGAGACACTTAACGAAGGTAGTCTGTTATTTCTATGGCAGTGGGGACAGTGTGGTGTGAAATGAGCAGAAAGCCTCTTAAGTCAAGTAAATGCACGTTCAAATCTTGGCACCAACACATTCTCACGCCGTGACCTTGAGCTCCTGAATTCTTGTTTTAGTCTTTTCATTCATTAAACAGGAGTAATAGCATTGAAGTTGCAAGGCTGTTGGAAGTTTGAGATAATACGCTTCCTTTATGAGGGTCACACTTGGTTTGATTACACGGGCAACCATGGAGACTGTCCGTGAGTCAATGAGATTGATGAGTGGGTAAGCGTTGTACCTCCCATAACACCCTGCACGCAGCAGCACCCACAGATTGCCCTCCCCCACTTCTCTTGCCATTGAACACCTCGTCTTTGATAACTGTCTCTGTGTATATTGATTCTGTGCGGTGGGGACAGCCTTGGAATATTGAGGTAGGAATAACAAGTTAACGACACTCTCCAGGTTTCTTCATCCATCATATTGAAACTTTACTGTCTATTGCAAAGGGTATTTTGTATATTATCGAATTGTAGTTAGAATACTGTATTATGTATTACATTAGGTGGCTAAGAGTAGGCACTCAATAAATATAAATAAAATTTGAACCATCTGAGACTGTTTTTGGCTGATGGCCAAACTTAAAGTTTGTTCTTAATTTTTTGAAGGGAAAGTTCTTCTCGGTACCCCTAAGAACCTTTTATAGCAGAAAAATTGGAAAAATATATTTCTCCTTGGTAGAGATTAATTTACGTCTACTCTTTAATTACACAGTTTATACAAACTTTGTATCAGAAGAGAATTAGCAATGAGATTGAAATGGGAACATTATGCTTATTTCCTGATGTGTACTCCAGAATGATCTATGACTATTCTTTGCCTTGTAAGATTAAGAAAATCATCTTTTTAATTAAAAAGATGATTTTAAGTTTTATTTCCACAGCTGCCTTCCTGATGAAAGTAGAATAGATTTTGCAGCTAGATGAAATATCAGAGAATTTCCAGAGCTGTACTAATCAGTATGTTTGTCTATGAATGTTTTAAAATTGGCTCAGCCATAAACTTACCCATTTTATTTGGTATTTATTATGAAAATATTTTTTGTATTTACAATTTTGTTATTTTTTACATACCTCTAAGATTAAAGTAGTTACAGATGTACCCTTTTCCAACAGAAGTCAGCAAACAATGGCTCACTGGTTAAATATGACCTACCACCTGTTTTTATATGGCCCTCAAAGCTAAGAATGGTTCTTAACTTCGAAATTATTTAAGGAAAAAAAAAGAACGATTTTCATGACATGTGAAAATTATACAACATTCAAATCTCAGGGTCCATACATAAAGTTCTGTGGTACACAGCCAGGCTTACTTGTTTCCTCATTGCCCACACTGCCTTGATGCTCTCCAGTAGCCAAGTCAAGTAGTTGTGTTAGAGATAGTACAGCCTGCAAAGCTCCAAATATGTGTTATCTTGTCCTTTACAGAAGAAGTTTACCCAACTCCACTCTGCAGTGTATTAAGAAATTTCCATATATCCAAATTTAACATATGAACCAGTAGGACAGGAGAGGGCCAGAGAATTTGTGCTCTCTGTGAAGGTATATCACTCATCGGAGATGTAGCTTGCGCTGGCAAGTAGATCTTCCTGTGAAGGCATTCGATGAATAAAGATGTGACCAAGTGATGATGTTATTACATTAAAGAGGCTTTATAAATTACACGAGGGATTTATGAAAATTCAGACTTGTTAACTATGAATTTTTCTGTGAATGTCTAGAAACTGCTGTGCTTCGCGAAAGAATTACTTCCCAGTTCAAACCAAATTTGTTTTCTTTTTTAGTGGATTAAACGTTTATGAGTTATATTTATTGGATCCTGAATAGAATTTTCATTTGCTGATACAAATACTTTGCTGGCCAAGGGTTCTGTCTGATTGACGCATGGTCCTCTGTCCTCTCTGTCCAAATCTTCAGGCACACTATTTCAATCCCTTCTTTGTTGGCATGCAGGAAGTTTGATCTTCTCAAAAAAATTAAAAAAAAAAATAAATAAGTGGGGCACAAAGGACACAAGAATTGTTTGATTCAAAAAGCTGATGAAGTTTACAGAGCTCTGACCTAAAATAGGATGGTCAGGTGGATTTTAGTCAGACTTTCTTTTTATTAGAAATCCAATTTTTCTCTAATACAATTCAACTCTGAGACTCAAGTTATTTTTCTTAATGATTTTGTCAGTAAAAACAGGAACAAAGGTTTTCTGCTCTTTCTCTTTGTGATATAATGGCTCGCCAAAAACAGGCTGTCTCAAAATTTAGTTCGTTGTGTCTGTTTTTCCAGTAGGCAAGATAAGACCAGCTGTGAACATGAAAAGAGACTAACTGTAGGCAAAGCAACCGAGTCTGACGGTCTGGTGCATGCAGACAACTTTGCTGCTTGTTGGGTCCTTGATTAAGACTGATTTACAGGGGAAGTGATAGCTCATCCAAGCAAAAGAATGACAGCTTCGAAGGCAGAGGTTATTACAGATAAACCATATTGGCTAAAAGCATAGGTCTGGGATTCAGACAAGTCTGAGTTGAAGTACAATTTAATCAGCCAAATGTTATTACCATAAGAATATATATATTTTTTACTTCCTGAATCCCTTACCTAAAAATGATGGCAATGATAGTGATAGTGTCCCTAGTTACCTCCTTTTAAGTTGCTAGATTAATTAAACGAAGTATCATACATAAAGTCCTTAACACAGTGCCTGGTACATGTAGGAATAATAGATGTCAATCAGGATAATAAAAATGAAATAAGAACACCAGCTACTATTGGTTTTGCACCATGGCATGGAGGGGCATATTCTGACTGTAAGGTCAAGGGGTTGGCATGTTACCTGGAACATAAGAGCAAAGCTTAGCTCATCCATTAGTAGATAAAGTGGTAAATTACTAGAAGAGATTATTAAGGGTAAAATCCAGCACAGCAAACTGGTCGAAAGCCAGGCTCCATGGTGATAGTTGGGACAAAGAGAGAGGACAGGCTCAGTTGTCAGAACTGTGCACCTGCTTTTTGCCAGATAAACAGAGATGTTGGATCTGGTTCTGGCACCACAATCATGGCGTTAGAGAAGTTTATTTACTAAGATTCCCTCCACTCTGGGTGCCTGAGAAGAATGAGTTCAAGTCTCAGAAAGGACCCAAAAAAATGGAAGTTCACAATCAGTTTGCACTGATCGGAAAGCCCAGACTTCTTTTTTCATCTGTTTCCTTCAAAGTCTCAGAAAATATTGCTAATTACATGTATATACTTCATAACATTTCCTAGCTGTACGAAGTGACTGCAACATACAAGATCCATAGTAATAGTGCTCGTTGAGCTAATAAACACATGACATTAATATTGACAGAAGGGTGCTACTTCTGTGTGGGAGATGTGATGTGAATAAGATATCATAGGCAAATGTAAGGAGCTTACAGTTTAGTGGTTTAAATGAACATTTTTAGTGAAAACTAACATAACTATTTGATATAATTAATTTGGGTGCTGCATTGTAGAGTTTTCAAAGTGCCTTCAAACATATTCCCTCATTTGATCTTCAAAATAGCTATATGAAAAAGATATTTTATTCCTATGCTACAGTTCAGAAAATGAAAGTCCAAAGAAATTATATAATTAACCTAAGGTTTCATAGCTAATGACTGCAGGAAGCAGGACCAGAAACAACCCTTGGCCCCTGCCTCTAATCCTAACATGTGCTGGCCTTTCTTATCCCTTGGCAACAATGCTCAGAGGGATTACAGCATTAATAAGATATTTTGAACTCAAAAGTTGATGCTATCCATCCTAGAAGGAGTTTTTATAGTCTCATGATGTAGGCGGGGGCACAGTTGAGAAGGGAGCCATCAAGCCTTAATGCAAAGAACCTAGATTGGGCCATCCATCATATGCAGTTAGATGGAGAGACATTTGACTAGAAGATATGGAGACACTCTCAGAACTTAAGTCTCATGTTTTTAGACAATGTAATGGTTAATTTTATATGTCAACTAGGGTGAGCTATAGTGAGAAGATATGTGAACAGACATTATCAAGGGTTTTGAGGGGGGTGACATTAATATTTAAAGTGGTGGACTTCAAATAAAGCCGATTGTCCCATTCATGTGGGTGGGTCTTACCTAATCAGTTGAGGGACTCAACAGAACTTAAGAGTGACCTCCCCAAGCAAGAGGGAATTATGGCAGCAGGCAGGCTCTAGTCTTGGATTGCAATATCAACTCTTCTCTGGGTCTCCAGGCTGCTAGCCCACCCTGCAGATTTTGGTCTTGCAAGTCTCCATACTTTCATGAGCCAATTCCTTAAAATCTCTCTCTCTCTCTCTTTTATATATACACATATAAAAGATAAAAGGATATAAATGATAAATTCACTCTCACATACAAACAATCCTGAATTTGTCATCCCTAGAGAATCAAGATTCGTGACAAGTGGAGCCTCCTTGCAAGATACATGACAAGTGGAGATAGTTAAAGGATGTCTGGATATGGATTCTATTGTTGTTGTTTTTCTAGGATATAATGTCTTGCTCTTGAGACTACTGTTTCACTAGAAGGCTGAGTCTGAAAGACTGGTGGACTGACTGGAAAGTAGCAACCGATGGCATGTGATTGACCTGTTAAATTTGAGATGTCTTCTGTGGGTCTGATCAGCTGAGTGAGGGCTTTGGCAGCAGGAGTGGTTGGTCAAGATGGTTACAGTTAGGCACACAACATCTTCTCTTTTCTACAAGAGCAGGCCAGTTTAGGTTAACACAGGACCCAACTGACCCACTAGGTCCTGGAAAAACTGACCTCCCAAAGGCAGGGATCCTAAGAGGCTTCGAGTAGCCCTAGTCATGTAGACTAGGACATAGGACAAAACTTTGGATCCAGTGAAGAATTTGAGTTCAGTTTTTGATTTAAAGGAGGGGCTAAATCATGTAATCAAGGACAGATCTAGGGTTTTGAGGAGGAGAATGATGCTCTAGGGTATGTACATACCTAAGATTTTGCCATGAGCAAATGTAGTCTGAGACAGACAAGCACCAGGTCTTACATTAACACACCACAAAGATTAGTTTGAAAGGCTCATGGAGCAGAAAAGGCTGAGTCTTAATGGATGAAGACTTTTATTCCCAACAGCTTTATTGGACTCTGGTTGCCTGAGGCTAGCTGCAAAAGTAGTCTAGCCTAGAAGTAGACCAAATAGTCTAGAGAGCTTAAGTATTGTACACGGTGGCATCACTGCACCACTCTCCCGGGAAATCAGAAACATAGATTTGGGTAACTCATGTACTGAATTTGGATAAAGGGACATCACTCAGATTTTACCATTATCAACTGATATTATTCATTGAGACAGGTATTTTTTCTCTGTGTCTCTGTAAGACAGACAGACAAGAACATAGTCTGGAGAATCAGAATCCTGGCTGACCTCACAATTGATACCTATCTGCAGTTGGCAGATCAATCTGTTGGAGATGAGAAATAATAAAAAGAAAAATCTTAAAATTTAAATTCCTTTTGCTCAGTGCTATCTGGGTGTGGTTGTCATTTTTTTCACTGGTCCAGAGATTTATCAAATCCTAATTTGGCAGCAAAACTTCTGTCATCCCTCCTGCACAAATCTCCTCTGGGGAAACTGAAGTCTTCCAAACTAGGTCCCTGTATACCTGTAGAATCGCAGAGCTAGAAAGGAGCTGTAAAACCCTCTGTGTCTAAAACCTTTCATTGTGAAGATGTGAAAACCCAGGGAACTCCAAGGGTGAAGATGTCTATCAGATGCAAATTTCCAAGTGCTCAGAACTACAATCAAAGGAGAGAGAGAGACAGATGTGGCCCTGGGGTTAGGACGCTTCACTACATGCTGGCCTCTGAATGTTCTCAAAGTCCTGCCTGATTTCCTCTGTCAGTGAGGGAGAGAAACACAAATGTTGGTCAAGGCCAGGCTTCTGGGACAATGGACAAAGCTAGAAAAATAATTAAAATCACTTGCATTTTTATGGAAGATTATGTAGTATAATGGTATTTCCTCCTCTTTTACAAAAGGGCCACATGGTGGTGAGAGGGCTGGAGTCTCCTTCTCTCTGGGAGATGTAGCTTCTTCACCATTGTAAGTCAAAACAGGAACCAGTGGACTTAGGGAGAGGGAAGTGGGAGTAGAGGTTTGGCCTTTTTCTAGTTAAGGCCAAATAAATTCCTATAGTTCATACATAGTCCAGATGGCCTCGCTGGATTCATGCTCCATATTGAACACTTGAGTTGGAAATTACTTATTTTAAGATGATTTTATCTGGTCTAGCTGTCTCTAAGCACACATCTCTGTAAACCAGGTTGGTGGCCATGACCATGCTAAGAAGGTGACAAGTCCCAACCAAAAAATCCCTTCCTTCCAAGGTTCTTCCTCCCAAGGACCTTTGCTGACCCCCTGTCCACTGGACACCCTAATCTCATCTTGTCCTCTCCTTCAGCCAGATGCTAGATCTCCACTACCCCTTAATGAGTTTTTGTGTCTTCTCATCCTGGCTTATCATTTGGAGGGTAACACATTGTGATATTGTTACTTATAATACGAAATATGCATTTGGTCTATGTCCCAGTTTCTGGCACAGAGCTCCTAAAACACTTGGAGGTTCCTAAGTGTGGAGAGCAATAAAGGTGTCTTCTGTTATGTTAATGATGTGACTTTTGGAAAGCACCTAAGGACGGAGGCTGGTTGCCAGTGGAGTCAGTCCTGTGACAAGAGGGTTAGAACCTTCTGTCCCATCCCCTGACCTCCAAGGAGGAGAGGGGTTGGGGATTGAGTTGACTCACCAATGGCTAACCCCTATGTACCTCCACCTGGCATTCATTCATATTTTAGGATATTTTAATATCCTTTAAAATAAATCAGTAATCTAGTGACTTAACAGGTTCCCTGAGTTCTGATAGTCACTCTAGCAAATTAACAAAACCCAAGGAGGGGTCCTGGGAACCTCCAAAGGGTAGCTAGTTGCTCAAAAGCCCTGGAAGCAACCTGGCCTTGCGAATGACATCTCAAGGGAGGACAGTCTTATAGGACTCAGCCCTGACCCTGTGGAATCGGTTACAGTTTTCAGATAGATAGTGTCAGAATTGAGTAGAATTGTAGTTCACCTAGCTAGTGTCAGAGAATTGCTCAGTGGTGTGGGGACACACACACACACACACACACACACACACACACACACATTGGAGACTGGATCTGGAGTTTCCACACATGAAAACTAAACTCTGCCAAAAATCCACATTATTGATATGATGAGAATCCCACATCATTTTGCACTGATCCTCATAGCTTTCTAGAGAATGTCCCCTATATTCGAGTAATAACACTCCATGGTCCTCCCCTGTAAGTAAATTTTAACATGAAGTTCTATGACAAGGTTTAAAGAACAAAATACAAGAAATCTTCAAATGATGAATCCCATCTTGTACATTTCCCCAAAATGAACAAGCAGGCAATCAAACAAAATCTTTAGAAACCAAAAATAAAGAAATGGATCTAGTCTTTTGAATAGCTCTTTCCCAACCACAGACACAGAGAGGCAGTGAGTTTCCCTGGCTTTGGCCTGGGATGTCTCTCTTATGTGCAGTCAGGCATGGTAAGTCGTGCACTCAGTCTGCTTTCTCTTTTATCCCAGAGCTTTGATCACAGACTATCCACTAGCTCTTGCATGCCCAGCTCTCCTGCTCCAGCTCTGTGCTCTGCTCCATCCATTTCTTTGAAGGTGACATTGATGGTTTCATTCTAATATCCATGAGCCTTTTTATTGAGGGAAAATATTGTAACAAATATCTATGTCCATTTACATGTGATTGCAATGCCTCTCCCTCATTTTTCTTCCTTACACTCCTCTCATTTTTGAAAACACCCTGCAAGAGATTCAGGAACATAGATCTTAAGTTCAGGAAAACCAAACCAATGTTCTGAGGACTTTGTCTACTCTGACAGTATGAATGAAACAAAGAAGCAGCAAAGAAAGCACATGTACTCAGCTGTGCAGAAGGTCGGTTTGGGAACTACATATTTCCAAGCTTGGATGACAGAAAAGAAATAATCTTGGAAGAGAAAGGAGTAAAAGACTCACATGTGTGCATCACGTCTTCAATTGTTGAAACCCCAGTTACTCTAAACCTAGCCAAAAATTACCTTTAATCTTCCAGACCACACTTGTATTTTTTTCTCATGGGATATACTGAATGAATAGATAGAGAGGAGTCTTAGCTCCTTGGATTCGCATCCCTGCTAGGGACACACACCTAGAGGTTATACTAGGGAAGACACAAGCCCCTTCTGGATACCTTTCAACAAAAGAAAGGAAAGAAATAATCAGCTCACAGTCTTAGAGTAAACAGATAAATACAATGTTTATGCTTAGAAATCTTGTTTTTTTTTTTCTTCATTTTAAAAGACATCATACATTCTTTTCCTGCTTCTATCTTCCTTGTTGTTCCAAGGTCAGCCATTGGCATTGCTGCTGCCCTAATGAGGATAATGTGCTTTTCATTTCAGCTGATTTAATGATTTTTCTCATTATCTTTAATTTGATCAGTTTGTGAAGTGCCTTGATAGGCTTTTAATTGATGTTTATTTTATTTTTTTAGGATTTATTTATTTGTTTTTGTGGGGAGAGGGACAGAGGAGGAGAGAGGAAGAATCTCAAGCAGAATCCCCAGTGACCAAGGAGCCTGATGTGAGGTTCAATCTCACACCCTGAGACAATGACCTGAACCAAAACCAAGAGTCGAACACTCAGTCCAGGAGCATTTTCTTTGTGTTTTGAGCACAGAGTTTATTAAGCTTGTTGAATTTGTGGGTTGATATTTTTCATCACTTTGAACATCCCTGGACATTATTTCTGCAAAGTTTATTTCTAGCCTCTGTTCGACATAAACATGAGAACTGAGTCCTACATTTCTCTTAAGCTCTGCTATGTTCTTCCTTTTGTTTTTTGTTTTCCTTTCTGTATTTCTGTTTCGATAGTTTCAATCAATCTTTCTTTGTCTCTTCATCCAATGAATTTTTTTATTTTTGGTTGTAGTTTTGGGATCCAGAATATTGATTTGGATTTTTTTGAAAAATATTATTTTTCTGTTCTTGTCTAATTTTTAATAGTTGTTTTATTCACTTATTTTTATAAAATATTTAATTATTATTTATGTGAGAGAGGGAACACAAGCACGGAGGTGGGAGGAGGAGAGGCAGAGGGGGAATCAGGCTCCCCACTGAGCAGGGAGCCTGATGTGGGGCTCAATCCCAGGACCCTGAGATCACGACCTGAGCCGAAGGCAGAAGCTTTACTGACAGCCAACCAGGCTCTCCGATAGTTGTTTTATAGTCCTTTTGTGCCGTTCAGTAGGCGGTAAATGGATCTGCCTTTGTATCTTTTTCTTTTTTTCCCTGATTATCAGTTACATTTTTTGGGTTCCATGAATGTGTGTGTGTGTGTGTGTGTGTGTGTGTGTGTGTGTGTGTGTAACTTTTCACCTGGCATTGTATATAAGAGAAAGATATGAGGCAAAATTAGTGTTATTTGCTTATAATCATACTTCTCCCTCTTGCCAGATAGATTGGGGGCTGGTCAGGAGTGAGCTGGGTCAAGATTGAATCTCAGTTTTTGGTAGCTTTAAGTGTGTCCCTCTTTTAACCCAGTTCCTTCTCCAAGTTCCATCCCTCTGGGTTTTTGTTTGAGAACTCTGTCTGCCCCTGTTTTAAGTCCTGATAATTCCGCAGTTTAGGGATTTTGAATTTATCTTCTTATTCCTGTGCCCCATGTAGTTTGAAGTTCTGACAAAGTTCTCGAGTGCAGGAGCTACATGAGCTTATTGTAGGTCCCTCCCTCTGGCAGGACATTCTTCTTCTAGGTCATCTGTGATCTCCCTCTGCTTTCCCAGCCCAGCCCCCAGCTTGCTGGCAGCTGCAAACCTTATGGGGATGTTTTGGTTCCACTTGGCTGTTGCAGCAAGTGTGACCCTTAGGAACTCCACTGGCTGACCTTTCCCATACAGGATCCCCAATGTCTGTAAGTGCACAGTCAGAGTCAGTAAGTGCCCCTGAGAAAGAAAAGAACAGGAGGTCTTAGCTCACCTTGGAGAGCTCCTCCTACTCTGGAATTTTATTTTAAGATTTTATTTATTTATTTGACAGAAAAAGAGAGCACAAGCAGGGGGAGCAGAAGAGGGAGAAGCAGATTCCCTGCTGAGCAGGGAGCCCAAGGTGGAGCTCCATGCCAGGACCCCAGGATCATGAACTGAGTGGAAGAAAGACGCTGGACCACCCTGGCACCTCATGGAATTTTAATTCATACAGTTCTGTCTACACAAATACCTAATAATTGAAAACATGCACATTTAATAATTTATCTTCCTGTGTATTTACCTCTGGTTGTCACAGTGTGAGTGACAGCCAGCCACAATCAGTCTATGTACTCAGAAA
>ML110001.1:34517-55384 GCA_003697995.1 Taxidea taxus jeffersonii | reverse complement strand
GCAGGTGCGAAAACCCCGATTTGAATCCCAACTCATGCACTCGCCAGTCCCGAGTGCGATTCTGGACAAAGCACTTCTCTCGGAGCGTCATCTTTTCATAGAGAAAGTGGGGTTGGTATTACATTAAATGTGTGACCTCCATCTGGAAGGCACACTATAATGTTTTATATTTCCAACCTACAAGTTTTCATCTTTCTCCCACAAGATTGTTGACCTTTTATTATTAATTCAACAATGACATGTTTTTAGGTTTGTTTTCCTTTGTAACAAATTCTATTTGTGTCACCTGCTACATAGCAGTGAAAGATTGTGAGCCTCTGGGCATGATATTCATAGTGTGTAAAATATGAAACCGCACTGAGGAGCAATGTTCTGGAACATAGGCATCAAACCAACAGAGACTTGACTCATGCAAATGGAACACCAGCGTGAAGATCATCCAAGGGGAAGTCAAGGTCACAACAAACCAAAGAAACCATCATGTGTCATTCCCACACAGCACAATCCCTGTGTCATTGTGTAGACTGAGTATATAGCACATGGTGAGGGGGAGGGGACTACATCTGAAGAGCAGAGAAAGGAGGAGGACAGAGAAACCGTGGCAAACAGTGAGGGAGTAACAACCAAGTGAGCAGGAGAGAAAAGGATGCAGAGTGTGAAAGATTTTCAGGGACGCAAGGACATCCACCGGAAAAGGCAGAAAGACTAGCTGTGAGGGAGGGAAATGGACAAGAAATGGACAGAGAAGGAAGGACACCGAGTGACAGGGAAGGCACACAGCAGACGAGATAGCAAGATATAAGGAGAACAGGAGAGCTGGGCTAGGAAAGATGAGTGGGGAGATAGCAGGGCTAACTAAACATTAGAGCTTTAGCAAGAGAAAAAGGACAGGAAACACAAGGACCGGATCTGGGAGAGCTAGTGTCGCCAGGAAGAGACAGAATGGAAGTCAAATGCGGATGCAGAGAGAATGAGATAGAGTCGGAAAAAGACAGATGAGGGAAAGAGTGGGAAAACAGCAAAATATGATGAAACATAACATTTAATTCAATTAAACAACTGCAGCGAGCGAGACAACTTGCAAACTTGAGCTCACTCAATTCACCAAAAGAGCAGGCAAGGCATCTACTGTTTTATAAAGGTTGAAACTATTGCCCAAGGCCTGGAGTTGGTAGTTAAGCTGGAAATCCATTCCAGGTTTGTATGTCTCTAAAGATCATGTCTTTTCCACTCTGTCAAGCACAGCGATAGGAGTGTGCTGAGTGAAAAGGGGATCATTGTTAAAAGGGATGAAGGATAGAGACAGAGGGACCTCTGATAGAGGACTCTGGACCCCAAATTCTCTTTGTCAGGATTGCAAGTTGTCGTGCTCTAAAACAAATTAAATTTGGCAAGTTGATTTACCCAATGTGGGGATGTCTCCAAAGTGAATCACGGTCTCCTGGTATTACATAACCCTGATTTAGAGAGGTGGACACCTAACTTACTCAAGCAAGTATGAGATATAGTCTCTGTTCTCCAGTGGCAGCTTGATGTCAGGTTGAATCAGCAGCCCTTTGAGAAGGCTGCCCTGGATCCTGGGCTGCATCCTAAGAAAGCCACGCTGCTTGCCCCAGGGACATGCATCTGTCAAGAAAAAACAAGGGACACATTACAAGACAAGATTGGAGCAAGTGCAGGTTAAGTGCAGGACACACTCATGTACAGAGGAAATCGGAGCCAAGTTGTGACCCAAAGGCACAGAGCAGTGCTGCTTGCAGAATGGCATGTTGGGAAGGCATCCCCGAACAACCAGAAGAGCAAATAATCCTGTCCTTCCTGATCCCTAATTCTGGTCATCTCTGTCATTCTGCAGTTATTACTTAGTGACAGCCTTGTCCCCAGCCCAGTTCTCTTCTGTTTTACCATGCACGTGTCTCCTGGGTGTATCCCCTTACTGGCCACCAGGTCATCCCATTCTATGGCTCATGGGACATTTGCTGCCCACTTGCTAGCCTGACCCTGAACACTTTTCACAATTAGCCTTGAAGAAAAAAGCATCTACCCTTATCCCTTGTATCTTCTTTTGATGCATTTTAAACTCAAATTATGTTTTCATTTTCACCTGTCCATGAACATGTCTTAGGATAGTTAACTTCAAGGATGAGAGGGGGTTGTTGCAGCATGGGGTTGTCATAAAGCCCACAGCATGGCCCTGGGCTTTAAACATGAACTCAAGTGAGTTCTGCAGTGAGAGGCACTGCAGAATGGCCACATAAGGGCTTGGGATAGTAACTCAGCCATTCTCTGCTAATAGGAAGTCACTAACTCTCTAGGAGCAAGAAAGCCCAAGCATCTCCAGGCTTCCTTTGTGGGGTTGCACAGGTTCCCCGGGCCAAACCTTCACCAGCATGCAAATGGGCCACAAGGCTCTTGGTCTCAGGCCTGAATTGCAATATGAGATGAACACATAGCACATTCCAAGGCCTTGGCAGTTGATAATCAGGCATTATTTTCTTGCAAATGCATGCAATTAGAAAGTAGAATACCAGACCACCTTCTGGACTTAGCCTTGTGCATCCTTGGGAAAATCACTTCTATTCTAGAGGACTCAATCATTAAATCTGGGTCAAATAAAAAGCTAAACTAGGGGCACCTGGGTAGCTCAGTGGGTTAAGCCTCTGCCTTTGGCTCGGGTCATGATCCCAGGGTCCTGGGATGGAGCCCTGCATCGGGCTCTCTGCTTGGCGGGGAGCCTGCTTCCTCCTCTCTCTCTCTCTGCCTCTCGGCCTACTTGTGATCTCTGTCTGTCAAATAAATAAATAAAATATTAAAAAAAAATAAAGCTAAGCTAGAATGATTCATCTAAATTTCCTTCACACCTAACCATGACCTGAGATGATTTTCCAGGGTAGAATAGAGTCCTACGGAATTGTGATTCACTTTGTTACTGATGTCGGAATGCTATTGGCTCAGTTAGTTATGTCCTTTCCGTAGGGCTCAGTAGTCTTAACTGGACTAAATCAGAGCAAACCGGTATCCCAGGGCCCCAAATCCTCTTGAATATATCTGCGTTTTATTTAGTCCCGCCACTCCATGTGCACGTATGTACCTATGTGTTGGCCTTCTCATACCAAATATTGTTAAAGCGAGATACCTAGAAACATTTATATAAGTTATTTGTAACAGAGGGTGTCCTGACCAGTGAGAGAACCTGGCAACACAGAGCCGCCTTCCTTCCTGGAGCATCGGATCCAGGGTGGGAACAGCTGCTATCCTTTGACCTGGTGTGTATTTTCCCAGCTGTCACCTACCTTGTGATGCATTATGACTTGCTTACATCACCTGCCTAGCCCCTGAAGCATCTGAATTTCTGGCTGCTGAGATCGTTTCGAGGATCCTTTCAACTTTAAAGTTGAGTGACTCTAGGCATCAGACCTGACCTCTGCTTTCAAGAGTGTGTCTTCAATCAATCAAAATGTTTGGGAATTTAAAGGATCTAAGGGTCAAGGGTGGCATCTTCATGATTATCTGCCAAATTACTATTCTCTTGTGCATTTTTTCATGAAGGATGCCTGCATCGACTCCCCTTGACATTAATTCTATTATTCATGTGCCTGTGACAGGAACGCAGAACTACAAAATCCTTACAAGGGATTCCTTTATCACAGCCAAAGCTAAGAGGTTTGCTAATTATTAATGCTAATAAAATAGCTGCTATTACTTGGTTTTTAAAATATAATTACATGACAGGAAAGCTTTGCTTCATTTTCCTCACATAGCCCATGTAATCACCATGTAACAAAATTAGCGATGGATGAGGCTTCACTGGAAAGACAGACTTGGCCATTTAGGAGATGGGAAGTGTTTGAACTTAAAAAAAAAAAAAAAATCATTGCAATCATTTTAGTGGTTCCAGGGAGAAATTAAAGCACGACCAGAGGGATCTTTTTAAAGTGTAAGTCAGATCAGGTAATTCTGCCCTTGGAGCCCAGCAATGGTTTCCCATCTGTGACAATGTCACCATGCCCCATATAACCTTCGCAACCTCACATTATGCTCCTGCCTCAAGTTCTCAGTGGCTTCCTCATCTCACGTTGCCCCAGCCACCTGACTTCATTTCACGTTTCCTTCTTTAGAGCTTCCTGGCATGCAGGATTTTCACATTCTAGTCCCTCTTCCTGACACCATCACCCTCCAGATATATATGCACTGGCCACTTCTTCACCTGCATCAGCTCTGAACTCAGGAGGCACCTGCTCCATAGGTCTTTTGCAGACCTCGCTAGAACACTGAGACACCAGACACCATCCCACAGGTGTTCTTACATCCTTTCCTGCTCTTTCCTCCGCAGCACACACCACTCACTGGTGCACTGGGCATCACACCACGTGTTTACTGTCTGTCATCACCCACGAGCACGTACACCCCGGAAGACAGGTGTTTTTGTCTGGTGTGTTCAATGAAGTATCCCCAGGAAATGAGAACGGTGTCTAGCATATAGTAAGTATCTGATAAGTTTTGGTGGAATACTGAATAATCGTACATTTATCTAATTTCCAAGAAAAGATTTGAAATGACATTAAACATTAAGTCTCGCATATGACTTGTCCATGATGGAGGATTAAAAACTGGATTTGACCTCTAACTCCAATACAAAACAATCTTATAACACCTTCTTTAAGATTCATGTCATTTCAGAATGGGAGAAGATATTTGCAAACAACATATCAGATAAAGGGCTAGTATCCAAAATCTATATTTTGGATACTATTTTAGCAAACTAGTATCTTTGGATACTAGCAAAATAGCAAACTTTGGATAAGAGCTTAGCAAGCTCAACACCCAAAGAACAAGTAATCCAATCAAGAAATGGGCAGAGGACATGAACAGACATTTCTGCAAAGAAGACATCCAGATGGCCAACAGACACATGAAAAAGTGCTCCACATCACTCAGCATCAGGGAAATACAAATGAAAACCACAATGAGATATCACCTCACACCAGTCAGAAGGGCTAAAATTAACAAGTCAGGAAATGACAGAGGCTGGCGAGGATGCGGAGAAAGGGGAACATTCCTATACTGTTGGTAGGAACGCAAGCTGGTGCAACCACTCTGGAAAACAGCACGGAGGTTCCTCAAAAAGTTGAAAATAGGGCTACCTTATGACCCGACTATCGCACTACTGGGTATTTACCCTAAAGATACAAACATAGTGATCCTAAGGGGCACGTGCACCCGAATGGTTATAGCAGCAATGTCCACAATAGCCAAACTACGGAAAGAACCTAGATGTCCATCAACAGGTGAATGGATAAATAAGATGTGGTATATATATACACAATGGAATACTATGCAGCCATCAAAAGAAATGAAATCTTGCCATTTGCGATGACATGGATGGAACTAGAGGTTATTATGCTTAGCAAAATAAATCAATCGGAGAAAGACAACTATCATATGATCTCCCTGATATGAGGAAGTGGAGATGCAATGGGGGTGGGGGTTAAGGGGGTAGAAAACGAATAAATGAAACAAGATGGGATCAGGAGGGAGACAAACCAAAAGAGACTCTTAATGTCATAAAACAAACTGAGGGGGGTGGGGGGAGGGGTGTTGGGAGAGGGTGGTGGGGTTACATTATATGTTTAAATAATAAAAAAAAAGATTCATGTCATTTTAGCGCTTCGGACCACTTCTAGGGACATGGAGGCCCCTGTAACCTCTGTCTCTCCCCCACCACTTCTCCCAGTTCCTGAAAGAACACTTGGAAGCTGGTTAATCCCCATTATCCCTTGTCTCCGTCTCTATGCTGCCCTTCTTTGCCTGCTGAGCTCTGCAGATGGCATCATGGGCTCCTTTATCTCTGACATTTAGGAAGGTTCTTCCAAGGCAGTACCTCCAATGAGGAGAGAGTAGGGGACTTTTTGCCACCCCCTGCTCTGGAGTGTTTCTTTTTGACACTGGTCCTTTCTGCCTACAGTCCAGTGGGCACCTCCTTTTCAGAGCACAGTTCCTACCCAGGCTCCAGTAACAATCCTCCTCTGGCCTTTCAGACTCAAGGGGGGCAATGATTTTCTCTTGCCAGCACCTCAGCGTGACCTGCTCACTGCCCTCACCCAGCCTCCCCTCTTAAGGAGTCCCTTCATTTAAATGTTTCTTCAGGAATCCCTGTGGCATGTGCCTCCTCTCTCCTGTCTGTCTACTAGTCCTTCTTCCCGTTTCCTGCCTGATCCAGCACTTTCTTGAGGAGCTAGAATCAAACTCAATGTGGATTCTCTCAAGGTACAGAATCCTACACAAAAATAATTTGTCTTGTCCAACATTGAGGATATCTTTTTGTATATCCAAAACACATCTTGAATGCCTACTGTGTTAAGATGTTAAGGCAAAATCCTTGCTATGAATTGTCTCATTTCTAGTGTGGACCGAGAGCAGGCAGCATCACCTGTGCAGTGGTAAGAGGGGCTCATCAGAGGAGTGTGGAAGTCTTCTGTGAAGCCCATCCCATACACCCACCCAGAAGAAGGTTTTCACTGTGCCATGAACCTGTGGCAAAGCATAGAAGACATTCTTTTTTTTTTTTTAATTCCTAGATAATCAGCTATTTTTTTTTCCTTTAAACTTTTTTATTTAAACATATAATGTAACCCCACCACCCTCTCCCAACCCCCCCAACCCCTCAGTTTGTTTTATGATATTAAGAGTCTCTTTTGGTTTGTCTCCCTCCCGATCCCATCTTGTTTCACTTTTACTTTTCCTACCACCTTAACCCCCACCCCTGTTGCATCTCCACTTCCTCATATCAGGGAGATCATGTGATAGTTGTCTTTCTCCGATTGACTTATTTCGTTAAGCATAATACGCTCTAGTTCCATCTATGTCGTCGCAAATGGTAACATTTCATTCCTTTTGATGGCTGCATAGTATTCCATTGTGTATGTGTGTGTGTGTATATATATATATATCGATATATATATCATATTAGAAGACAGTCTTGAGTCTGACAGAGATCCTGGTCACTTCCAACCCCTTGGGTTCTGAGAAATACAAAAAAACTAAAGAAGAGACTTGAGAACCTTTTTAAATGAAATTCCCCTTTCCAGTGAGTTAAAGAAAGGGAAAAATTCCTGGTCATCATCTTCCCAACAGTGGCAGGTTAGTGTGGACCCTTTCATCTCAACCTTGTTTCTTTTGTCAGGATTCACCTGTCAATCCACACTGTGAGATTGCTAACAGTTGTTAAATCATGTTCCTTGTTAACTTTCTGACAAGTACATAAGACCAAGGGTTAGCAAGGGTGCATTTGCTTAAAAAAATGGTAACATGCATCTAGCATTTCTAACCTGGAACTGTGTGTAGGACACAGACCACCCTGGCCATCACCCTCAACACACTCTTTCAGCTCTGCTCACAGACAAATCCAGAAGACACCATGGCCCTCAAATCTGGGGACTGGCCACCTTGTTTTCATTTATCCCTTTGTCTTCACTATTTTCTGTCACTCAGTGCCCTGTGTGAATTCAAGCTTCTCCTATGGTCCTTACTTCATTCCTTGCTTGATCCTGCCCCCTTCTGACTCCAAACACATCTCTCCCCAGCTCTCACTCATCAACCTGAATCACAGTGATGCCTCACACTTGTCTCCCTGAACCATTTGAGCAAAAATGTCCATTTTGGGCCCCAAGAAGTGTTTATAAGTAATGTTTTGTCTGGGTTCTTATTTTCTGGGTTAAAATTAATTAGCATTGTTGACATCGGTAGAGTAGTTAAACATCCAGTGTGGCAATATGGCAGTGTTCAGAGTCAGATGGTTATAAGCTTTATTTTGAATAGTGAATCATTTATTGATTAAGTCCATGGTTTCAGTGGTAATGATAAATTCACATGAACAGGAGACAGTATCAGGTCAAACAAATAGATGCTCTCTAATCATCACAAAATCTGTGGCCATTAAGACTGTCACATGGAAATCAAAGTTGCTCAGGAGCTGAATCTTAAGAAGAGAGATCCTCTTATTAGTTGGTATGGAACAGTTCCATAATACCTGAAATCTGTAGAGTGTTGTAGATTGTCACCTTCTGAGCCAATATGATTTGTTGGCACATAATTATGGCTTGCCAAGAAATTTGATGGACTGTTGGTGAAGATTGTGTCTCCTTCCAAACCAAGTATTCTTACTAATATTTGATTTGGATCACTAGAGCTTTTTGCAATCACAATGTCACCTCTTTGGACACCGTGAAAATGTTGATGAGGATTTTCTGCAAAGAAAATGTCTCAATTTTGTATGGAAGTATCCACTGATGGTCGCGTATATAAAAGTACCAGCTGTGTGTTCAGCAGGATAATTATAGGCACAGCCATATAGAAAAGTACAGCCATGTTGGAAGTTTTTTGTTTTTTGTTTTTTTTTTGTTTTTTTTTTAAAGATTTTATTTATTTATTTGACAGACAGAGATCACAAGTAGAGAGGCAGGCAGAGAGAGAGAGGAAGAGAAGCAGGCCTCCCGCTGAGCAGAGAGCCCGATGTGGGACTCCATCCCAAGACTCTGGGATCATGACCTGAGCCGAAAGCAGAGGCTTTAACCCACTGAGCCACCCAGGCGCCCCGGAAGTTTTTTGTTTTTTGTTTGTTTGTTTGTTTTTCCTCCCCCAGAACACCATGAAGCAAGGCTCTATGTAGACTTTGTCACCACTGGCCATAGACCTATTCTACAATATTTTCAAATTTGAGGGTAGCTGTGAGACTTCCAGAAAACAAACAAATAAAACAAAAATATCTAAAGCATGTTTCAAAGCCATGTGGGTGTTCTAAAATTTCAGGACTCCTCCAGCTCCAAAGAACCCCAGAAAACCCTCAAGACCTAAGATTTTTAACTTAATGAACATTTTTTTATATTTGTCCCTGCAATAATCTGTGTGTTTTGCCTCTGTCCACTGGAGAGCTGCTATATTATGCTCTCACTACATTAGATTCTGGAGAGTCTGTCATTGAGAAAACCCCATCTCACCTCTGTCCGTTGCCCAGCATAGGCAGAGGGAGACGGGAGGGGGTGGAACTAGAGGAGGAAGATGAGAAAATGCTCTTTAGTTCTGGAGTCAAGAGACACAGTATCTTTCTACCCTTGGGTACCCGAGGTATGGAGTCTTGAGGCCAATGAATTGCTGTCTTTGTGTTCATGAATTTGATTTGGAATAATGTCACTTGTTACCAAATCGTTCTGCATAATGCAATAATATGAGGTTGTTTTCCTCACAGTTTAGGATAAGAACAAGACCTACCTCTAGGATTATTGTTCGGGTGAAAATTTAAAACAATTCTTCCGAAAATGTTGGTGAAATATAAAACCCTAGATAGCATTACATGGAATGATTGTTGTTAATTATGGCTTGGGACAAGCTGACTTAGCAAATGTGTAGATTCCGTGTTGATTTAAAGAGTAGGTCATCTGGTGAAAGTTTCTCTGAGTTATTTTTCTAAAATATTTTATTTATCTGAGAGAGATAAGGAGAGAACAAGTGGAGGGTGGGGCAGAGGAAAAGCAGACTCCCCATGGAGCAGGGAGCCCAATGCAGGACTCCATCCCAGGACCTTGGGGTCATGACTTGAGCCCTGAGCCCTAGGCAGATGCTTAACTGACCGGGCCACTCTGGTGTCCAGCATTTCTGTGTATTATTTACCAAATAAAAAGACTCTGGAAAGGGAGAAAAGCTGCCCAATTATCTTCTTTGTCTTTCCCCTAGAATCCTGATGATCATGAACCAAGTTGTATGCCATCTGGTTTCTGAAATCAGGGGGAAAAAAAAAGCTGGTCTGTTTAGGATGGCATGTTCCTAAAATCATGTTTTTTTTATAGCACTGGTTGAGTATCATATTATCTTTGGAACTGATAAAAACGAATACATTCGTAATGATACTCACTTTCATAGGTTTTAGGTGAGTGGCCTGCACCTGTATTCTAACACTCCGTGTAAATTTTTGATTTATTCAGAAAGTATTTATGAACTGGTTTACTACATGTCTGACACATGGTAATGATAAGCAAGAAAAATTCTGCCTCTGTAGAGAATGGAGTGCCCTGGGTATCTGGGTAGAGCAGGGAACTATCGTAAACATTCCCACTCACAAATTTTTCTCCTTGATTCCCTGGTTCATTGGAACTGTGTCATTTTAAATCCAATCCAAGGCCCAGACCCCTGGGTTATATTCAGCTTAGTTAGCTGAATGTCTTAGCTAGATGTCTTTATTTAGTCCTATTCTATTTTTTATGCATGAAGTCTTTTAGGAAACTGAAAATTCTATCATTAACAATTTGAGATAATGGACATTTTAGATTATTGTACTAATGGTCAGTAAAATATATCTCAGGTTAAACAAAGGGCTTTATCCCTCTCATGGGTATTATTTACAGTGAGACTGAAGGCTTGGATGTTTTAACAGTTTATGTTTTCCAACAAAGAGATTTGATAGTGTGTTTGCATGCTGTAACACGAGAGCCCACAAATCAATATTTGTGATTGAAGAGCAGATATCCTTTCTCTGAGAGGCCACATTGGGTGGACATTTCACCTTCGAGGGGGACACACTAAAAGATGTGAGTTGGGAAGGGACACACAACAGGTCAATGAGATGACACAAATCAACCCTAGAAACCATAAAGTGGAAGATACAAAGGTCATAGTCTTCCAAGAGAAAAACACAATATCATTCTCATTTGTTTATTTTTGCAAAGAAGACAAAGCTTTTACCTTACCAGCTTTTTTTGTTCTCTTAACCTCTCAATGAACACTCACCTCTGTGCCCATGAGAGGTGGTGAGAAGATGAGGGCTGATCTGAGGAGTCAGGACATCAGAGTATTAGTCCTGACCCACGACTTACTCAACATGTCCCTGAAATATTTATGTTTCCAGTTTTCACTCCGGAGCAAAAAGAGGGTTTACGAGATGTGCTCCAGCTCCAACCTTCTGATTCCATCTGCTTTGTTTGCAAATTCACCATTGTCTTATCCATCAATTATTAACATAAAATCTTTTGAATCAATGTTGCTATAAATAAAAACCTCATAATTCTTTCATCTAAGCCACAGGTGAAATTGGGCAATATTTCTACCCACACTTCTCAGAAAAGTTTCCTATTCAGTTGTTTCTGACAAAGCATGAATTATTAACATGGCAGCAATGTTTACATTTAAGAGGTTCTGACTCCACATTTTGATGTTGTGAAACTGACATCTGGAGTTCTGGTTTCAAGTGTGTTCAGTGAGGGTGTTCATTGTATTTTTTTGTGGGTTTAATGGGTATATACAAACCCAATCATCCCTAGCAACTTTTTGCTCTTCCCATTTCCCCTCTTCAAGTTCCACAGAGTCTTTCAGCTGTTAGAAATGATGTCCACTGGAAGAATGGTTAGGGAAAATTATCCTTAGACAATGTTGCTTCATTGTATCAATCAATCATCTCAGGCCAGTAGCCTGAATATGCCTTGTGCTTTTGGAATGCTGGTTGTTTCTTTTACCCTGTTTGATGGGTGATTTCAGAATAAAATATTCTCTAATGTAAAGGATTTTACTGGCTTAAGCATGATTTAGACTTTTTCTTTCCTCTTTAAAATGTGGCTTCTCTTAACTGCCATCAGCAGAGAAGCAATAAACAGATCATTAGCACTGATGATGTCATAATGGATAATGGAAAACCATTAATTTTCATAATATCATCATTAATTATAGCTAACATTGAAATGCAGTGGGGCTGACTTTGTCTTATTAAATGAAGCAAATGCTTTGAAATATTAATTAGTAAAATCAATCTCAATAAATTGGTGATAGCAAAATTTACTGTTTAAAAATGTTTAAGCACGCAAAGTAAAGAAAGTTTTGTAGTTTAAGAAGACACCATTAATATAATTTAGTGCTTCCATTTTACATCACGTTGTGCCTTGGGAAATCACCAGAAAATTCCAGGAATGTGTGTTAATTTTCCTCAATCTCAATTTTTATTATCACAGTGAGAATGATATGGCCTGTCTCCTACATTAGGAGGATTAAATGTGTGGATTAAATGAGATCATTAATGGTAAAGCATTTATAAACAATCACACACCTTACACCTGTGAAGGATCACTTATTACTCCAACAGGCAAGACAGGCTTGGGTGCAGAAAGGCACACCCTTCACTTTGCATTTCCAGAATAATAATTGTAGTTTCACCAAAGATCACAGTCAACAGTTATTAAATAATCCTGAGTGCCAGCCACATTGTTAAGCCCTTTTGATAGATTATTTTACATAATCCTCATAACAAACATTGGAGGATGATATTTTAATGCTCATTTCACCAAAAACAAATCAAAGAAGTTTTATGAGGCTAAGTTCCTTGCTTAAGGCCACAGGGGTGATGAGTAATGGCACCAGACTTCGTTTATCACACAGCCCATGTTCTTAAATACAAGGCTATTCTGTTCTCAGAGAATATGTAGATGGCCTCCTTGGATTGGTCTGGTGGACCAGGTGGTTTTCTGTAATTATTTTATTGAGGTCAGCAGGTGAGGGAGGAATCAGTGAAAAGACTGAGGTTGGAGAAAGAATCCTAAAGGGAGGTACTTGAGCTGGCCGGACACACGACCTCGATTTGGTGAGAAGATTATAGGTGAATGGTCTCCAACCGAGTGAATGCCCATCTTGTCATCATCACTATGTCAGTACTCAAAGTTTAGGGAGATGTAGGTTTGTTTTTATGAAATGTATGGCATTTTATTTGATCCTTAGTAGTAAATTTTAATCCTTATTTTTTTAAGAGATTGAATTTGAAAAACAAACAGAAATAAAATTTAATAGCACGTGCTCCTGTGCTCTCATAATATTGTGTACATACACCATTTATGGCCCTTCCTAACTTATATGTCAACTCATTTGTTCTCATGTTCTCCTCTTGACTCTAGCGTTCTCAGGAACTGTGAACACACTCATTTGAAGAATTAGCATATCATGGGAATTAAGACTCTGTCCCCACCCCCAAAACAAGGTAGTGGTGTGACTAGAAATTATCTTTTCTTTAAAAGATTTTATTTATTTATTTGAAAGAGAAAGAAACAGCGAGAGAGGGAACACAAGCTGGGGAGGTGGGAGAGGGAGAAGCAGGTCTCCCGCTGAGCAGGGAGTCCGATGTGGGGCTCAATCCCAGAACCCTTGGATCACACCCTGACCAGAGGGCATATGCTTAATGACTGAGCCACCCAGGCACTACCAAATTACCTTTTAAAACATCACTTTTCTCATATTAAAGTGGGGCTAATAATAACGCGAAATTATGGGTTTCTTTGGATGATTAAATGAGACAGCATATAGTACATGGCTTGTAGAAGGAACCCAAAATAGGGAGACTGTTATTGTCACCAACAAACAGCTAGCCTGAAAGAGGTAACCATTAATTTTGAATTAATTATTTGATTAATTGATAACAGGTCGGTAATATCCAGAGCTGTCCACAAATAAACCCACTTCCTGTGAAATAGTAAACTTCCTATCATTAATACAGAGGACAGTAGATGCACACCTGGAAGGTGTGTAATAAGATGAATCCTGCCTAAACCTTCATGTTCTGTGAGTCTGCGAGCTGCAAATTAAATTCAGTATCATCTAAGATTCTTTTAGAGACATGTTTCCATTTGTCTCTGAAGTAATGAAACAGTATAATATTGATATAATTTACACTTGGGGATCGCATTAGCAAGAGGTTTATTTATAAACCATGGCATTTGCATGTAGAAATTTATGTTTTCATGTCCACTGCTTAAAGGATCATGATAGGAGCTATTACTCAATCTCTCACTTTGCCCAGAAGATGGTTGCAAAATGAATATTGCCTGCTTAATTATTGATGCTGCATTGATTTGTTTTCTCATAGTCCAAGCAACAGCAACAACAAAAAAATCCATTCAGAAATATAAGCAATAAAGTCACAGATAAAACTTATGGTTTAACTCAAGAGAAAAGATATATTTAGCTTGATCTGGCTAATCTTTCAAATTTAATTTCTATTCATTTAAAATGGAGGTTATAAGGAATGGAGGACCATTTTAACAAAACAATATAAATATTGATAGAATAGCGTTCTTTATTTAGGACATACTATGTGTTAAGCATAGACTAGACATTTCTAAGCACCTCTCACATCTATCCAATGTGTCCCTCAAGGCTGGCTGGATTATGACAATTTTATAGGTGGACAATGACAGAGAATGAACTTTTTTTTTTTTTTTTTCTTTTTTTGAGAAAGTAACAAAGTAGAGGTTGATTAGAACGCAGTGTACTTTCTTTTTCCATTGCTACCTGTGGTTTAAATAATTATCCTTTCCATATATTATCCCCTTAATGTTCCCCTGTTCTCTCCTCTAAGTGTCTTTTGTGATAGGATTGGTGTGGGCCAAGGTCCTAGGACCCCAGATGATGTCAATGGGCTTTATACAAGCAAAAGTAAAAATAACACACATTTGTTAAGCTGTTCACCTAATAACACATAAGTCCTAGGGGAAATCAGCTCAGAAGTCAGAAAGAGGGTCAGAATGCTAAAAATGGAATGATGATGTTTGAGTTCAATCTATGATAGAATCTGCAAGCCCTCTACCAAAGTCCATCCTTCTTTTCTTAATTGTAGCATCATGGCAAGTCCTAACTAAACTTCACCCATATCTTTCCTTGCTGTCTTGTGCAGCTAGGTTCCTAATATCTCTTCAGTGGTGAAGGAACAGAAATTCCATGTGCTGGTTTGGGACTGAGGCTATTAAGTGTGGACCCTCCGACGTCTCATTCCACCTTCTGGTGCTTGGACGCAGTGAGCAAGATTCAAGGGGAGGTTAGCGACACATGATGGGCACAAATTAAATTCCTGAAAGCCTCTTACTAATGTCATGACCAGATCTAGGCTCTATGACAGTAGGGAAAGTTAACTGGTCTGTTTTTCTTCTTTCTTTTTAATCTTCTATGCTCTGATCCTGTTGTGACCATTATGACCCCTCTTTTTCCTTTCTGGGTTGTACTTTGTCCATGATTTTCCATTTGTGTAAATGGTATGAATCACATGATAATGTATAGCATTCTATAATTTCAAGTGATATGCACTAGTTCCTAATTTATGTGATATCACTGTTTGTTGGGGGAATGCTGGGCCCCAAAGATATCCACATCCTAATCTCAGGAATTTATATGTCATGTTGCATGAGAGGAGGAAATTACAGATGGTAAGGTTACAGATGAAGTTAATTGTTAATCAACTGACCTTGAGATGGGGGAATTATCCTGGGCTACCTGTGAGTCCAGTGTAATCCCCAGGGTCCGTATGAATAAGGGAAGGCAGCACAGCCAGAGTCAGGGTCACAGAGAGATTTGAAGAAGCTATACTTCCAGCTTTGAAGATGGAGAGAAGGGCCATGTGGCAGGGAATATAGGAAGATTCCAGAAACTGGAAAAGATACAGAGAAAGGAGTCTTTCCTTCAGGTTGCAGAAGTACCATAACTCTGTGGACATCTTGATGTTAGCCCAGAGGGACCCCTCTCAAATTCTGAGCACCAGAACCATAACAAAATAAATTTCTGTTGCTTGAAGGCCCTAATTTTGTAGTCCTTTGTTACAGGAGGAAACTATACAGTCACTCAGCTAAAGTTGAAGTTATTTGGACAGTATCCAAGATCTTCCCTCCTGGATTTCAGAGCACCTAGAATATTACATGGCCCGCATTTGACCCTCCCTCTAAAGCCAATGGAAAAGTATGTCTAGCCCTCAGAAGAAGTCATAGAAAATCAAGGCAGGTCTCTCTTCTTTGGCAAACTTAAACTAACTACAGAAGCATAGCTCATGCCAAAAGATGTAGAAACACGGAGTTGTCCTAGCTTCTCTGGGTGGCATGCATGCATGTGCAACCCAAATTCACAGGAGCCCCTGAAGTGAACCTTGTCCTTTGCAATCAACATGTATCCAAGGATTCTGGCCAAGCGCACTGTTAAATACCAGTGGACAGGTCTGGGACAGTTTAGGGGAGACATGTCCGTTAAGAATAGAGAAAATCAGCTCCAGGACTCATCACTGTCATTTTTATTAATACATCCACTGAGGGCACAAATGATGCCAAACAAGGGAGCGATGCAAATATGAATCAGGGTAAATGCAACACAGAGGGGGATGGAGTGAGATACAGATTTGTGGAAGCATATGTTGCTTTTTTACAGGTACCATTAAAAGGGACACATTCCTGTGCACTACACTTTTTAGCTCTTGTGTTCTTTTCTCCCTGAAAATACTGCAGAAGTGGCTTACATTTTATTATTGTTATTAATATTACATAGAACAGTTATTGCAGTACTAATAAAAAAGGAATATTTTGTGCTTATAATCTCTCTTTCTAGGAGAAGAATAAGCCTCTCTTGAAAGTCCAGAGTAAAGCATTTGCATCTTCGTTTTATGAGTGTAATTAGCACATTTGTTGGTGCTGTCATCAATGATAATCAACATCATAATAACCCCTTATGTTTGTATAGCCATATACAATTTACCAAGCATTTCCCCACCCTTTATAATGTTATATCCACCATCTCTCTGGATTCTGTTAATGATTCTTAAGGGAAGGCAGGACAGGGAAGGATGCCTCTATTTTTTTTTTTTTTTTTTTGAGAGGAGAAAAAAGGTTCAAAGAGAGGCACAGCTAGGTCTTGGATTGGGTCCCTACTCCCCTAGTACTAAATTTTGAGTAGACAAAGCTATGTGAAGGTCATTTCCCCCCAAAACTTTCACTCTCGATGCTGTTCCTTGTGTTGTTCAGTCCAATTTCACATCCATATTGCTTTCCTTTCCTACTATTTCATAATGTGGTAAGGCTATGGTAGAACTTGAAAGACAGCCCAGATGTCAGCCCAACATTGTCTTCATCTTCTTAAACCAAAAATATTTGTAATTCCTTTGTATGACTCCGTCCTATCTGTGCACTAAGGGAGAGTTTCTAGAGACAGGCTTAGTAAATCTTACAGTGTCATTTAAATAACAGGAGATCTGAGACCCCTGCCAGGTCCTTGGAGTCATTATCTTATGTTGTGTAGACGACATTGTAAACAGAATTGATTAGGAAGAGCAAGGAATCGGATGGGCATGGTCAGAATCCTAGTTTTAGCCTCACCCATCCAACTGAATGTATATGATTTCCTTGAACAGCATTGATAAAAAGAACTTAATGGAACCACTTTAATATCCGTGTGTGAAGAGTTAAATTCAGTAAGTCAGTTATGCTATGCAAGGCAGAGTAAAGTTTAATTAAATACAGCTATTATAGGATTATTGTTATTACATTGTTGTCCCTCAAATAACAATCCAATTATCTCAAACGATGTTGTGTGGTCAAGTGTGCCAAGACAAATGGACATGGTCTAGTCTGTGCTGTAGCTTTCTGCATCCTCTGATTGTCTCTGTATTGTCTTGAAAATGTTAGGAGCTGCTTTGCCCCTCACCGTGGAGCACTGTCACCAAAGTCAGACAGCCAGCATTGTCGGAACTCTTAGGTCACCTTTCATGAGCATTTTGTCTCTATGCTGTGTGTTTACATCTCAGGACGGAGTACAGCGGGTACCTCATACTAGAGAGGTACCCTCAGGTTAACATACATGTCCTTTTGGGTCTTTATGCTTCTTTGGGGAGGCTTCTTTACATTGGCATGATTGATTAACTGATTGGCCATTGGTGATCCAGTCAACTTCCAGCTCCTCTCTTTCTCCAAAAACCAGCTGGTAGGACTGAAAGTTCCAACCCTCTACTTACAGGGTTGGTTCCCTTGACCACCAACCCCCACCCTTAAGTGTTTTCCAAAAGCCACCTCATTAACATATCAAAACCTCTTCTCAAAAGGAAATTCCAGGGGTTTTTAGGAGGCTGTGCCAAGAAAGGCAGCAAAGACCAAATATATATTTCTTACAAAACAGACTACCACAGCATCACTAATACACCATATGTAACGTTTCAGGGTGTCAACCAAGCCTCTTTTTTCCTCAATATATCTTTCTCTCACTTTCCCTACCACTCTGGTTTTCAGTTCTGTTCGAACCAACAAGTGCAAGTACATAACAAACACCTACAAGGTGTCAGACATTGAGCAGAGGAGAAATAAAAATAAAAATGAAATAAGTCAAACAGAGAATGGCAATTATCATATGGTTTCACTTATTTGTGGAACATAAGGAATAGCATGGAGGATATTAGGAGAAGGGAGGGAAGAATGAAGTCAGGGGGTGGAGATCAGAGGGGGAAATTGAACCATGACAGAATATGGACTCCGGGAAACAAACAGGGTTTTGGGGGTGGGGGGCATGGGGGAGCCCGGTAATGGGTATCAAGGAGGGCACAGATTGCATGGAGCACTGAGTGTTATATGCAAACAATGAATCATGGAACACTACATCCAAAACTAATACTGTATGGTGACTAACATAACTATATATACATATATATATGAATATACATATGAATATGAATATACATATGAATATGAATATACATATATATGTATATACATATATAATATTATAATATATATTATATATATGTATACATATATATAATATATAATATAATATTATATATGTATACATATATATAATATAATATATATGTATATGAATATACATATATAATGAATAATGATCCAGTTGTTTTTGAGCGAATTGGAAAAAAAAAAACGGGACAAAAAATCACAACTCCCCATCCAGAAGGAGGATTAAGGCAGGCATGGAAACAAAAGCAAACATGATCATGATAGAACTAGGTACAAGTTTCAGATACTGTATTAAGATGAGTTCACCCAATGTCTGTTTAATCAAGGAAGGTGTTATTATCCCTGTGTTTTCAGATGAGAAGAGTGAGGATCATAGTGTATCAGTAACTAGCCAAAAGTCACACAACATGTGCAAGGAGTCTGATTCCAATGCCCTTGCACTTTCCTTGCTAATGTGAGTGGGTTGTACTCCAGATGTAAGGGGTTATATGGTACCTATGTTCTGGAGCTAGCTAATAGGAAGAAATAGGGAGAGTAGGTAGAGTCAGGTGCCCAGAAAAGAGACTCATTGTCTATCTCCTGTTCCCACTTGATTTTTCTAATAATAATTAATACTGTGTAAGGGGAAAAAAAGAGGAAGAAAGCAAGCAAGCAAGCAGAATGAGAAAAGGAATCAGCAGTGTGAACACAGCCAGGAGTTCACCTCACTACTTATAAACCTTAATTAAACCTAATTTGTAAATCTTAATTGAACCACATGTACAGGCATTAATGAAGCAGTATAATAACAGTGCTCTCCCAATAAGACAACACACTAATACTAAATACTTATATTCCTGGAAAATGTACTCACGTGGGTCTCATCAAAGCATAATGGGGAAGTAGATAAACAATTAATCTCATTAATTGCAATCAAAGGACGAAGAGTACAAACTAGTTGCCTAGAGGAATCAACTTTGCCAGATTTCCTCACAAACAGATACAGTGCTAATGAAGTGACAGTGTGAAGTAAGTGAACATCAGAGAAATGAAAAGACTGCCTTGGAATGTCATGAGAAGGACATTCAAACTGGGGAAAACCAAGGCCTTCTCATGAACAAGTCAACTTTTGCAAGATTCTTCTTAGATTCTCCCATTCATTTATTCAACAAGCCCAGCACCCACTCTGGTAATCCTTTTGCAATACACGTGTGTATCATATCAGCACTCTGTGCACCTTAAATGTATACAATGTAACATGCCAGTTACATCTCTCTAGAGCCAGAAGGAAAAAATGCCCACTCTATATGCTGCCAGCGTGGTCTTAAAAATGAGACTAGAAACATAAAAGAGACACAGGCCTTGATAAGAAGGTGTGTAATAAGAGACTGAGGGACTATTTTGGGTCAGATACTTTCACAAATATCACATTCAATCCCTTACAAAAAAATAAAACACAGAACCTTGAGAGTCAGGTATTACCAATCGCATTTTATAGACAAAAATATTCTGAGGTTCAGTAATTTGCTCCCTTCATATTTAGTGCGTATATAGACAAGAAGACTTAATAAGGCATCTGATTCACAAGGCCATGATTATTTTTATATATATATACATATATATATATACATACACACATATGTATATATATACACATATATATACACATATATACATGCATCTAAAATACATTATATATAGTAATTATATATATTATATATGATATATAATACATAGTATTATTATATATAAAATACATTATATATAGTAAAACATATGTATTATATGTGTTTATATATATAAATATATATATGTATCTAGACCAGCTTGGTAAACAGACTTGTTTACGCAGATTAGACACTTATTTCTTCTTCTGTCCATCTTCAGAGGTTGTCCTCTAGGAAATCACCTCTCAGCCTTGATCACACTTCCTAACTGTTATGCTGACACCCCCAGATATTTGCTTTTACTTGAGGCACCATGTGATGTTCTTCCTTGTCAGTGGCCTCTGGGTCTATATGCCACAAGGCTACTGTTACCTTTCACATTCTTGTTGATGCTTTCCCTGGTGTCCTTCTGGTCTACCCAGTATCTTTATTCCAGTGGTAGTCCTAGTGATCCTGAAATGAGAGCATGACTTTCCCCATTCAGGGTCCACAATGATCCAGACCTTTCCGATCTCCACACATTAACTCCAGAACAAGACCAAAGGTGCTGCTTTACAAGTGTGTCCCTGTTCCTTTTCCTTTCCCTTTGTTTGGCTTGAAAGCATTTCTGTCACCTTAGGGACATTTCAGTTGATTCCTCAATATTGGGTTCGGGTGACACCTCTGTAACTTCTTCTTTTTGTCAGTGAAAAAAGGCAAAACCTCCCAG
>ML110001.1:0-34117 GCA_003697995.1 Taxidea taxus jeffersonii | reverse complement strand
GTTCCGTAGAGAGGGATAGAGCTGAAATCTCCAGCTAAAATGTCTATGGGATAAACCCATGCCTCATCTAATTGCTACCTGGACCTAGGGACACTAATCATTGCATCAAGCAGAGCAACTTACAACAGATTTTGGCCTCAAGGACACCTCCTTTACAAAGAGGACATTATTTTTGCTTTGCCTTACTGGATTGCTGTGAGGTGAATATCAAAAGAACAAATGGTGTTGGAGGGTTGTATGTACTATAAAATAACTCAACAAATGACAGTGGGTAAAATTGTCTCACATATTCCCTTCTAGCTCTGCCTTAGAAGGGGCCAGAACCATGTTGTGTGGGCCTTATTCTGTTCCTCCCTCTGGGTACCCTTGACCTGTGACACAGGTGCAACCAGAAACGATATGATAGGCCAATCATATTAAAACACACTTTACATCTATGTCATTTTCAGTGATCTGATAGTATAAAATTAAAGATGACCCTTTATTATTAAATATACTCGAGCTGTGAAGCACTCTTATCTCAAAGTTGTAGAATATTGAAGGCACATTGGATTTAAAAATTTTCGTCCATTTTCCATGAGTACATTGCCTTTATCCTATATTTGATTAACTATTGTGTCTTAAAAACTAAATACAGTGAGTTGAATAAAGGATAGAGGAGGCAAAAGTGAAAATACACCATGAGTTTGAGCTGAGACTGAGACAAGGCAAAGCTGTGGGCACATCTGCCTGAGGTCCAAGGGACCAGGCACAGTGCAGAAGGCGAAGAAGCTGATGGGCAGTGAGAAGGAACAGAGCAAAGGAATCACATCCCTGAGATAGCACCTGACATGTAATTATCAGACACACGAATGGACCAATGGGTCTATGCTAGTTCAGTAAGCCCGTGTGTAATGTTTCCCATGTGTCAACACTCACTTTGGGTCAGTAAGTCATTACACACATTATTTCTTTAAATTTTATCCCCTCACTTTTGAAGGGGAAATTATCACTTGGAAATGTTAATCGCCTTTCTGAATTTACGCACTAAGTCAAATATTAATAGTCCCTTAGATCTGATTCCAGTTTGTTTTTTGTTTGTTTTGTTTTTTTAAGAGAAAGAAAGAGAGCATGTACACACCCGGTGCGGAGCTGGGTGGGGGTAGGGCAGAAGGAGAGGACAGAGAGATTCCCGAACAGGCTCCATGCCCAGGGCAGAGCTGATGCGGGGCTTGATCTCAGGACCCTGAGATCAGAACCTGAGCAGAAATCAAGAGTGGGTCCTTTAACTGACTGAGACACCCAGGCATCTCTAGTCTGTGTTCTTAACCATATGTTTGAGAACTTCTGATGGTAATATTTATTATGATAGATGTTAGTTCTAAATATTCAGTTTTGTTTGTTTGTTTTTGTTTTTGTTTTGGGGGGGGCATATAGTCTCTGCTCATGGCTACTGACCTCTGCATGAAATCTGCCACAGACCATATGTAAATGAGTGAGGATGTCTGTGTTCTAATAAAACTTTATTTGCAAAAATGGGCAGCAGGCTAGGTCTGGTCTATGCAGCATGATGTGGAAATATCTCAAGGCAATGTTTCTCAAATTATTTCTGGCAGAGCACAGAGCTACTGTACAGCATTATTCATATACATCTGTATTATTTATTATTAATAACAGAGGTTCTCAGAAAATACTTCAATCTTTCTAGACCTGATTCACATTGATTTTTTTTTATTTTGTATTTTATTTCATGAAAAGAAAAAAGGTCTGGTCCTAAGCCATTAAAATGACTTCAAAATCTATAATGTGTCATGATGAACGTTTTGGAAAACAAAATGTTGTGAAGATAAAAAGAGAAAAAAACCCTGAATTATAGAAAATTCTTATGGAGGATCCTGAATTACAGGAGTTAACAATAATAAAAGGAGCAGACTCTTGGGTCTGGATGTGTCCTTTGAATTCTTAAAATAATTGTCTTGTCAATGAACAATTGAATAAGTTAAAAAAAAAGTTCATATCTTTACAAAGTGAGATATCACCTTCTGTCATCCAAAGAAATGTATCCTTTTCAGTGAGATTTTAGGGTTCAATTTTCTCATGGTTGTTCTGACTAAGGAATCTTTCTAGAATCTGCAAACCTTACTCTTCTTTTTAAAAAGGTTTTATTTATTAGAGAGAGAGGATTCATTAGAGAATTAGAATTTATTAGAGAAAGAGAGACAGAAGGAGAATGTGAAGGAGACACAAACTCCACACTGAGCAGAGAGCCCTACGTGCGGGGCTTGATCCCAGGACCCTGAGAACATGACCTGAGTCGAAGACAAACACTTAACTGACTGAGCCACCCAAGTGCCCCTGAAAATCTCACTCTTCCATTCAAAATATACCTGTGGGGTTTCCTCTGTGTCTCAGGGAGAGTTCTGGACAAGTTAGGTGACAAGAATGGTAAAAGTCACCATGTGTGGAGAGGTGGCATGGACTGTTGGGGTGCCAGATTGTGGAAATCAGCACGCTTCATAAAAGCAGAGAAGACAGGCATCTAAACCAGGTTGAATCTCTTTCTACATGAGCACATGTCTTTTAATAGGATTTTTCTAAAATTAGGAGGTCAGAAAAAGGGATAGAAATATTATTTTAAGCTTTCCTTGCAGGAATCCTATAAGCACAAAACAATAGACCAAATGACCCACCATGGATAGCCCCCTCTTTACCTTGGCCAACAGTCTCAGAGTTAAACGTAATACTGTTCTGTAGAAATTTAATTGTCCTGGGTGCCCATCTGTCTCTCTCCACCTTAATATTTGCGTATTTGTGTACTGGACCACATATGTGTAGCTGCTTTTAATTTTTTTCTAATTAGTATATGTATACAATTGTAACTGTCACACACATGTGTGTGTGTGTGTGTGTGTGTGTGTGTGTAATTCTGGCTTCATAAAGTTATGTGTCTCTATGCTTTCACAGTGTTCTAAACTTAATTGTACTGTGGAATCAGCACATTCTGTAATCTGTCCTGTGGAACTGCAGACCTATTTTTCTCTGAGAGGGTGTGTGGAGTGTAAAGTCTGATGAGGGCATGGTTTTAAGCGAAGAATTGGTACTCACCATGGCTGGAGCCTGCAGGCCAGACATAACTGCTCATTAGTCTCTTTGCATTCAGCTTTGATCTCCAGAACCTTTGTGGGAAAGCACTTCATAGGCAACCTTCTTATTTCCTTCTCGGTTCATTAATTTGAACCATAATCTTATCCATTCCAGCGCTGAGTTTTTATCTGCGCTGTCTAGATGAGCTGTTCAGCCCATAAATCCAATAAAGTCATTTCCTGAAGTGGAGAGATTTCACCCACGGAACCACAGGGCCTCTCAGCAAGGGTGTGCCTGATACTCTCAAAGTCAGGGACTGATAAAAATGTGGATCTTGGGGCGCCTGGGTGGCTCAGTGGGTTAAGCCTCTGCCTTAGGCTCAGGTCATGATCCCGGGGTCCTGGGATTGAGCCCCGCATCGGGCTCTCTGCTCAACAGGGAGCCTGCTTCCCTTCCTCTGTCTACCTGCCTCTTTGTCTACTTGTAATCTCTGTCAAATAAATAAATAAAATCTTTAAAAGAATTGTGGATCTTGTTTCTAGTTTTCCTAAGGAATTTTGAAGAAAGGGACAAAAAGCTGGCGGGAGCTATCTCATTTCTCATCGGGTACTTGGGTTCTGAGGACTCACACTCATCCTGACCCCCACCTTCTTATACTTAAAAACAATGCCAGAGTGTTTCTGATGAGTACTTTCCCTTTTGGAAGGCTGTCACATGACCATCATCTCATTTGGGCATCAAAAACAATTCGTTGGTCAATATTAGTTTAAGTTTGGATGCCTGGGTGGCTCAGTCGGTGAAGGGTCTGCCTTCAGCTCAGGTCATGATCCCAGGGTCCTGGGATGGAGTCACACACCCAGCTCCCTCCTCAGTGGGGAACCTGCTTTTCTCTCTACTTGTTCTTCCCCATGCTTGTGCTCCCTCTTTCTCTCTCTCTCTGAAAAATATGTAAATAAAATTTTTTAAAAAATGTATTAGTCTAAATTTCCCTGTATGGATTGAGATTAGGAGATAATTTATTGGCTTTGCCCAAAGCCAGGCCATTTTTTTGTGATCTAAAGATTTTGTTGTGTGTGAACCCACACACAGTAACCACGATTCAGAATCTAATGAATCTATTTTAGAATTTCTGTCCATTGCAAAAAATGAATCTGATTCTAATTAGTTTCGTCCCTAAAATAACTGGGGGAGACAATAATAACAACTACCCTTAGCTGAAAGTCTACTGTAACCCCCAAGAGAAAAAGTGTCTCTATTTTACAGATAAGGAAGATTAAGTCACTCAGCTCATCAGCAAAAGAATGAGTATTAGAGCCTGTTTCTGTTGGCTTCCAAAGCCTGTGTCTCCCTCCTGGGGCTTCCCATTCAGTATTCCATGTGACAGACATCACTGATAACCTTTTCTGGGACAGATGCTCTGGGACCACAGGAAAAAAAAAAAAAAAAACTATTGACATGTTTGCTCTTATAGAGCCTTCATTTAGCGTGACAAGCAGGAAGTTAACAAAAAACGACTCACACATAACACACGTACACATTGCACGATTGCCGTGCCCCACCTGTGGTGATGAACAGTAACAGGCACAGAAGAAAGTCTTCCCCACATCTGTTGTCAGAGGCCTGTCTGAAGCCCAACCTCACCTGAAAGACGGGTCAGAATCTGTCTTGGGGAGAGCATGAGATGAGGATTTCAAGCAGAAGTGTGAATGCTTTGAGGCAAGCAAGAAAATACCATTCCTGAAGGGCTGCAGAAGGGGTTAGTAAAGCTACTGTGTAGATGAATAAACTGGGGTTGAGGAGAAGAAATAGAAGATATTCATCAGGCAGAGCCTACAGGTCTCAAGGAGTGTTCTAAGCTTAAGAGGAACTCCCTGGAGGGATTTAAGAAAGTAAATGACATATAATGCAATGCTATAGTTCTTACTTGAAATTCTCTTCTGTTTATGGGTTCCAAGATTATTTAACTTAAAGACCTGAGTCCTGCTACACTTAGAGGTTCTGTGAATTAGATTTGCTCATGCTCTTGGACAGGTGATGGCCTAGGGGAGAATCAGGACAACGTAGAAGGAACCTCTTCCCTCTCCCTATCCCTATGAAGAAAGAGAAATTGAAAAACAATGTTACTTAGGAAAATTGTAACATGGAGGCAGGCAAGGGAGATAGTATAGCAGGACCACCTCTACTGTAAGGGTATTTCTAGAAAGAAAGCTATAGTTCATTTTTCCTAATTCAAGTATAGTGTTGTTTAGAAGCTCAGAGAGTGGAGTTGGATTAAAACTTCTATAACTTTTATTTATTTATTTTAAAGATTTTATTTATTTATTTGAGAGAGAGAGATCACAAGTGGACAGAGAGGCAGGCAGAGAGAGAGAGGGAAACAGGCTCCCCGCTGAGCAGAGAACCCAATGCGGGACTTGATCCCAGGACCCTGAGATCATGACCCGAGCCGAAGGCAGAGGCTTTAACCCACTGAGCCACCCGGGCACCCCAGACTTTTATAACTTTTAGAAAGCAAAACATTTTAAGTCTATTAAAGGGGCACCTGGGTGGCTCAATTGGTTAAGCTGTCTCTTGATTTCAGCTCAGGTCATGATCTTGGGGTCTTGGAGATGGAGCCTTGTGTGGGCTCCATGATCAGTGGTGAGTCTGCTGGAGATCCTCTCCCTCTGCATCTCCCTACCACACTCGCATTCTCTCTCCCTCCCTCTCTCTCAAATAATAAATTAATAAATATTTTTTTAAAATGACTATTAAAATGGCTAGTTTTCCCAAATACAAGCTTCTGAAACTTGCTCAGCTAACTTTTCTAACCCAAGCCCAATTGCAAACTCCGTTGTGTCTGGACTGTACAGTGATCGAGTATGTTCCCATGTAGAGTCTAGAAGACATGACCCAGAAATTGCTTGGAGGGCTTTATTTAGTTAGTATTCACAGGAGCTTGTTTCATAGCACATAACTCCATCCCTCAGCTACAGCTGCTGCTCCTTTTTTAGGGAAGAGGAGGAGTCCATTCAGCAGCTGCTCTGCCAAGTGAGGTTGCCTCTGGAAGCTGGTTCATTGTATCCCTCTCCATAGGGCATAACAGTATGACCTAGCATGTGATTGTCACCTTTAAACTCAGAGATAAGAGTGTGACTCTGAGAATAATACTGGATAATACTGTCCTTATTCTCTTTTCAATCAAATGATTGGGTCCTGCTCCGGGGTTATAGACAATCTAAGAGATAAGACTATCATCATCATGACTGCTTCCCCTGCTCTGAGTTCCTGAGGTCTCAGATGATTTGGGTAGAAGTCTGGGGCAGGGCAGGGCATCGCCTCCTATACTTCATATAAAATGCAAACCCTGAAGCCAAAGAAAGCAATCCTGGAGATCAAGTTTGCATATTTGGTGAAAACATAAGATATCTGAAAGTAAGCCATCAAAATGAAGAGGCTGGGCAGAAAGAAAATTCTGAGATGACCTGGCATCTAAAAACCCAAGAACTTAAGACCAGAGAAAGGCTGACAAACAGCATGAAGAGATGAACCCTCTTCTATGTACCTGGTGTCTGGGTCAGAATGCCAGGTGCAAGGCTGTCCTCTACCTCTCAAAGCTCTTGTCACACCCATGGAAAGGGTGTTATAATCTCTAAATTTCGCTTCCAGTCCCACAATTGGTGCTCACCTAACTATGTGATCACTTCTCCAAACTTCTACATGTTGTCTTATTTAAATTCATGATAAACCCATGGAATAGACAGTGTTTTATTTCTATTTTACATGTGAGAAACTTCAGAACAGAGATACAAAGTTTCTTGTTCAGGGTCACACAGTCTCTGTGTGGAGGATTCAGTACCCAGACTTACACATCTGACCCCAGAACCCAGCTTCTCAACATTCTTCTGGATGAATTTGTGGAGAATGGCAAAGGATAAATGATAATAGCCGTCATTGGTTTTAAAATATTATTTTCCACCCTTATAATTACAGTTGGGTATTTTTTTAATATCTTCCATTTTCCTCATCTTATTCATGTTGTCCATTATACCTTGAGCATTTGGGGAATATTTATAATAGCTGCTTCCTGCAAATCTCATCATCTCTGCTTTCTGAGTTATATTTTCATAATTCTTTTGCTGTCTAGTAACTTTTAATTGGATGCAGACATTGCCCATTTTATGTTGGGAAGCATTTTGATGCATTCCTTTAAAGAGTGTTGGACATTTACTTCTAGAAAGCTGAATTATTTGTGGATTCATCTGACCCTTTGAGTTCTTTTAGACTATTTCAAGGGAGGTCAAGATTTGCCCTTATTCTGGCACTATTTGAGACACCATCATTAGGTCATTCTGGGATCTCTGTGGAAAGTTCCATATATTCAACAGTCTTGGTACTCTAGCTGGAGGGATTGCCAATAATTTCCAATCTGTGTCAACAATGGGAATTGTTAATTTTATAGCTTTCTGTGTTCTGTGTAAGTTATATAACTGAGTACCTCAGTTTTTGATTTTTGGTAATTATTCTTGGAAATTGGTCTTGTTTCATTTTATGGGGTTTCTCTCTGCAAATGCACACATTGGTGTTTACCAGAGACCTAAAGGGGTCTTTGTTGAATCCAGATTTTAGCTGTCCTGGCCTCCTCAAACTTTATTCTGTCTTCTCTACTCAGGAAGATGGATGTCATTTATTCTATTTTCCCTTTTGTGCCAAAGTTCTTGTGTTACTTCCTAGGGTAGAAAGCTTGGGTGATGCTTGGGTTCTCCATGTTTGTGTTTCCCTTCTGAGAGATTGTGGTCCTGTGCTGCAGTTGTCTAATAAATGACTACATGTGTTTCTCACTTTGTCTTGTCCTGTTTTCTGGTTGTCTTTAATAGGAGTATAATTCTGGACCATCTTTCTCCCTCATGAGAAGAAATAGAAATCCTTTAATATGAATTTCTCATGAGGCAGTACTTGTAATATCTCCTAGAGGCTATTAAGCCCCCTAGGGAGTGTATAGTAGAGGTACTAACCCAGTGTGGAACGGTTGAAGTAGGCAAGGAAGACTTCCTGGAAGAGATGGGCTTGAGCTGGGTCCCAAAAGTCAGAAGAGTTTTCAAATATTAACACTCTTTTAGTTTAATTAGCATGCTAAATTTAAAGAGAGCATAAATGAGTGATTGAAATAGCTTGACTTAATGAAGCCTTAATAATAACCCTAATTCAGTTTATTTGACATCTATCACTCATAGATGAATAGCTAATGCCTTTTCTAATAAAACAGTCATAATAAAATAAAGCAAGTCATAAAATATATTATTTTTATTCTCTTAATCACATACTTTCTAAGTGAGGATACTGAATCCGTTAGAATAGCTCTACAAAATGCTTTCCCCCTTTTTTGAATTTCAAAATTGAATTTACTTGATGCTACAACAGGAACCTTTCAATGTTATTTTCTTATCCTCCCAATAATTAAAGGAAAACTGGTTCTAATTACCACTCCACACATCATGTTCTGGAAAGGGACTCCCCTTTAGAGGTGGAGAAAACTGACCAAGTGACCTGGATTTTGATCCCCCCCACAAGACTCCTCTCTGGGAATGTTCAGTTTCTATGGCCTTCATGTGTGAGTCCATCAGAACAGAAACTCGGTAACCTGTGCCCTTGCATGGATACAGAGGACCCTTCCTTCTGTTCTACTTACAACAAATCAAACATAACAACATTTTCAAGGAGCTGTGGTAAGTGTGGACAAAACACGGCATTATCACAGGAAAGAGAAGCAATACATACCCATTCAGTTTCCCAAATAATTTTCTCATCCTACCACGGTGGAGTCCTGGGATTTCCATGCTGTGCACAGAGTCTTCCCTCAGTGTCTTGCCTTGAGCTCGTAATAACTCTCAGACTGTGTCCCCATGGTTCTATGAACAAGCCTGTGCTCAGTTACCTGAAAACGACACCTGCAAAGCCTGGCCTCTTTGGCATCTGGACCAAAAGAGGGAAGGAAATTAAATTTCCAGAGCCCCTGTAACACATCAGGCTCTGTGCTAGATATCTGAAAATATCAGTATCCCTTTCCAGTGTCCTTGTTAGTATTTAACTAAATTCTGAAGAGACTTCTCATCTTATTTTCCATTACTGAGGTAAAGTGAAGTGGGTTGCCTAACATCATGCAGTGAGTGAATGGCAGGTTTAGATTTTAGTCTAACCCAGTTCTCTCTCTCTCTCTCTCTCTCACACACACACACCCACACACACTGCCAATGTGCAAACCGTAACCATGTGCCTGGCCAGCATGCTTCCTACCTGCCTCTGACTTCTGAGAGGAGGAACATGACTATTTTTTCACTAAATTATTCAGCAAATACTGATTGGGGACTTATAGGGGCTTTGCATGAGGCTTCTTACCTCAAGGAGCATGATCAGGAGCTCCTGAGCTCTGCACTATGGAGTCTCACAAACTAGAGTGAAAACCAGAAAAGGAAATCATTATTTGCCAGAGTGTGTGAGAGATGTTTCAGTAAAAAACCAGGGTCAGATATGATGGGAGCCAGCAGGAGTGAAGGTTAACCCAGCCCAACTTAGAGATGCAGTGAAGGCAGTAGATAGGCCCTCTGTGGAAGTTATGCTGAGACCATACCTTAAATAAAAATAATAAATAAATAAAAATAAAAATAAAAAAAGCAGAGCCTCCCAGATATGTAAGAATGGGAAGGTTCTCAGAAGATCGGCCCGTCACAGAGGACAGATGGATACTGCAGGTTGGATGCTGCCGTTTACGTTAGTGGAGCTCAGTTATTAGAACAGTCATAACAATGGGTAGTGTAGTGGGATGGGTGCGTGTTGGGATAGGGACTCAATATGGGAGACACCTGGGCTGATCTGCACTTCATTCTTTGCTTTAAGCATTGGTTGCAAAGTGCTTCCCAACTTTTTCTATAATTTGTCCACCTGTCGAGCTTCATGTTTCCAGAATGATGTAAATTCTAAAGCACTCACTTCTTTGCCTATGTTTCTACCATAGGTTACAGGTGCCTCCGGTTTTGTCCTCATCCCCAGTACAACTGGTGCACACCTGTCCACCAGTCCCGCTAGACTGGGTGCTACTTATGAAAGAGAAAGTGGTGTCCTATTTAATTCTTATTCCCAGACCTAGTGTAGTCATAGTGCTAGGCATGGGGTGGGCACTCAGTGGATGCTTGTTCAGTGCACCAATACACTGACTTTTCTGCATGCAATGAGGAAAACACTGTGATGCATTTACATTCTTGCTCCAGACCCTTGGAATTATCTATTCTATTTACAGGCTATTAAAGTGCTGCTTTGTGCCTTACCCTCTCACCCTGTTTTTCCCTCCAGCAAGTATCCTTAGGACATTTGTGTCTTAGTGAATTTGTTTTAACCACATCCAATTTTCCTATTATCTGCTCGGGTTTTTCACCCCTCAGAGTCCATTTGTATCACATCTTTATTCACTCAGTTGCTCACTACATCTTCCAATTTAGTATAATTTGTGAATTTCATTAACACGCTATTTACTCTCACTTTGAAATCTCATGTACTCTTTCCTATAGCTTATCACCAAAAGTAAAAGTAGATGCCTACTAAATTAAATGTGCCAATGGTGTTTAATTTGGAAGGGTTATGAATACAAAGGGAGAACAAATAATAGAGGAGGATTGAATAGATTTTGAAGGGAAAAATAAACTCAGAGATGCTTCTAAAGAGTTATTCCTCATGGACAAATATGCCTGAGGAAAAAAGATAAAACATATGTGCATTGAAGGTGTGAAATAATTGGAAAATAGTCATTTAGAGGAAAATGGTAGAAGTGTTAATAGGTAATGCAGAACTTACATGAACAAAAAAGTAATAATGTATATATTAGAACACCAGAGTTTTGGAGCTGAATGCCACTCTGGGGATTATTAAATGTTTCCGTCTCCTTTTACAGACAAGAAAAATAATCTCCAAGGGACTTGCTGAAGGGCTCGCCCCAAATGTTTGCAGAGCAAATCCTAGAAGCCAGGTTTTCTGTTTCCTAATCAGCTGTTCTTTCCTCTGAAGCACAGGCCTTTTCACATGAGCGCCCTTCTGGCTTGTAAATGATTGGCACATAAATCATTTCGATTTGAATGATACGCTTGTAAAATTAGGCAGAACAGTTATTTTCCTTATTTGACACATTAAAAAATGTGAGGCTCAGAGAGGCAGTGACCAGTAGAAGGACAGGCTCCTGGCTCGTGGTAAGGTCAGATCCGAAGCTCGCTTTTTTTTTTTTTTTTTTTTTTTTTTGTGATTGCAAAATTGGCCTTCTTGCAAATTGACCATGTTAACCTTGACACAGAATGAACATCAAGTTCTGTTTGAAAGGAACATGAGAACTAACAACTCATCGTTACTCTAATAGCTAAAGCAACACGGTGGCTGCTGAAATGACAGAAAAATGAATTTTGGAAATATGGCCATGGATGTGCAGCCTGGAGGGTGAACAGACCTCACCCTGGGTTCACACAGCCCAGAGATGCAATCTAGCTTGGACATTTCCGGTCCACGTTGACTGTGTGAGTGAGATCGTCAGCCTAAAGCCATCCCCATCTAAGCTGTAAATGTGTCACTTGGGTATGTCTTACTTGTGATGATTGTACTTGGCTGAGGCCATAAAACACCATTGGCCTGTTTCCTGATGTTCATCTGGGTGGCAGAATGGTACCGGGAAGCTGTGCCCTGCCTTCCAGGCCTTGGCTTCTCACATTTCTGTGTAAGCATCAGATTCTGGGAACCAGAACACCAGGTCAATAGCATTGACACATAGATCTGAATTTCTAGAACAGCTACTGAACAGCTGACAGAGGAGAAGATTCCCAAAGTGAGGTGGAGAAAAATAAAGACAAAGTGTGTCAGCATCGATCAGAAATGGGTATTGTTTTGAAGTATTCTTCACTTTAGACTGGATGTCAGCACTATTTGATTTTTCACAGCACTTCATAAAAATGTGCATTCGATACAAATCCAATAATACTCCTGTTTAGAAAAAATATGTATACTCTTCCTATGGATATGATGGCCACTAAATTAAAGACATGTGTTTTTGTATAAAGTGTCTCCATATTCAGAAGTGGATACTCAGAACTGGACTTGAAAATGGCCCCACATACATTGCTAATCATACACTGATGATGCAAGTTCTTATATAAGAATTCAGGTAGAAATATTTGGAAAAATGAACAGCATTGGATATAGTTAGAAGAGTCCATGAAGATTCTTGTCCAATTGCCTGCTGTTCCTAGCTGTGTTACATTGAGCTGGTCACTTAATTTTTCTGAATGCCTTTTATCAGCTTTAAAGGAAAGTAAGAGTTGCTTTAATCCAACAGAAAGTGGTCCAACATATCAGTATAATTTGAGAATGGGAAAGTAGATTATAAATCTGAGAATTTCTCAAACTGCCCAAAGACAGGGATATGCTAAACCTCAGTCAGATTAAGACATGAACAGTTATCTTAGTGATCTGACGTTTGGGAGGGAAACAGAAGTGGAGATTTCTAGGCAGTGTTTATTCTCTAAGTGAGGTTTCTGATAAAGTTCTGGTTCCCCTGGGTTTTTTCCCAGTTCAACTAGCTTTAAACAGCAGATCATCCCAGTGTTAGGATTGGCTTGGGGGTTTGGAAGATCTTTCTGCAGGTTCTTAGCAGATTTGAGGAGAGGCAGGAGGGGCTTCTTGGGGGAGGGGCAGGTAAGGTCATTCAAGAATAGTTTTTAATAAGGCCACCTCGAAGGATATTTTGGAAACCTTACTCTATTTTTATAAAATCTTAAATACCTCATTCTCCAAATTTCCTATTCATCTGAGCATATATAAAATAGTTGTTGATCTTCTGATTAAAACTACCTAGATTTTACTATAGGTAAATATCAGAGATTGTTTTGTAAATCCAAATAAAGTGGGAGTTGCCACCAAATAGAGTATTTTGAACCATAATGGTTACGGGGAAAAAAAAAAGGTGAAAAACCTTACAAGTCACAGAATACTTTTTCCTTATTAGAAAAAAATAGCTATTTCACCAAAAATGTCATATTTTGATTTTTTATGTTGTTTAAATGCCATACAACTTTTAATAACAATAACGAACAGTCAATTCCAACAATCTGTATTTTTCCTCTATTGTAGAGTACATAAAAGGGTATTTTGATGCCGGTTACTAATCGTGACTAACCATCACAATCCACTTTCTTAGGGTTTTCAGCCAAGTTCGCAATTTTTTTTTTTTTTTTCTGTTCCCGAAGACTTTTTCCATCCATGGGAGTGAATGGCATAGTCATGTCTAGGCTACTATGAGTTTTGTGCACAGATACTAGGAGCAGGGGCAGATGTCAGACCTCAGATTGGCTTGAGACTGTCTCCCTGGAATCTGGAATCTTTCTCTCTAAAATCTGGGACCCTGACTTGTTGACGTTTTCCACCTGTGAGTTTATAAAGGATATTTAAAAACTAAATATCTGTTTGTATAAAGATTCTGTTTTGTGACCAAATTGTGAAATGCATGCTTTCCTATGTTGCTGGTGCAACCGTCAGCTGGAACAGAGTTTCTGGAGAAAAACCTTGCAAAACAGCAAGTGTTATAGTAAAGAAAATGACTGTATAGTCTAGTTTCTCTTCTGTGATCCAATACGGAAGAAATACCCAAGGATGTTCACAAAGTTTGTAAGCTGCAGTACTTATAGGAGCATTATTTATAAATGTAACAATTTAGAAATAACCAAAATAATAAAAAGTGGCTGGTATTATATATGCTATTATATATGGAGGTATATATACCTCCATAAGGCAAGATATTATAACTGTGATTGTGCAATAAGTATGCTTTATGGTATTTGAAAAGTTTCACAACATAAGTCAAAAACCAGGATATAAAATTATACTTACTACGAGACCCCAACTGTAGAAAACAATATACATTTATGACTAGGAAAAAGTTCACAATGATTATCTAGTGGAATCTATGTTAACTTTTTAAAATATTCTTCCATATTTTGCAAATTAGCTGCAATTAAGATGTACCACTAGTCAGAAACCAGGACAGGATTCTCTCCCTCAGACTTTATTTCTGAACAATTTAGCTCCTGCATTGCTTTTTAATTCATTAATTCCTCCCTGTATGCATTGCTAACACTCAAACACAAGCTTCTGTCACCTTCTTCTCCATTGCCTAAGCCCCCTAAATGGTCTATCACCAACCACTCTTGAGCCTTTTCAGGTCACTATATAAACTTTGATCAGGAAAATAGTAAAACATAAATCGCATCATGAAAATTCTCATTTTAAAAGTCTCTAATAGCTTTCCCTCAAACTTGGAATAAACAACAAATGTTTGCCCTGCTTCTCAGGCCCACATGATCTCATTCCTATCCACTTTCTGTTCACTCCTACCTACGTTCATCTCTGACCACTCCCCCCAGAATTCTCTAGGCATCTGTTCTTTAGTCGATATGGCTGTGGTTCTTAGAGCCATTGACTTCTCATGTCCTGCCTGACATTGGGAATTTGGCTTCAAATCACATCTCTCTCTCTCTCATTTTTAAAGATTTTATTTTTCCTAAAAAATCTTTCTAGTTTCCTCATGAAAGGCAAACTTTCTCTTTCTACCTCCCTTGGATTGGTAACTCATTCCACACTTGGTCTGTCTTCTGCATTTGGGTTCTCCCACATGGAACATTCTTCTGATCTCCCACTTTGGCTCTGCAAGTGCGTCCCACAGATAAGTGATATGCAAGCCAATATCTTGCCTTCCCCTGCATCATGCACCCAGAATTGGGCCAACAAACCTGGGTCTTATCTCCCACAATGGTGATCATTTTTATAGACTTGTCAGAGTTTATTTCTTCAATCTTCTTCTTTGGATGGATGACTTAATCATAGACAGTGTGGTTCTGAATTGATACTGTCCAAGAATGCTATTTCAAATCATTGCTCTTTGGATTTTATGAAATTTCACATGGTCCTGAGGTTCATTTCTGCATAACCTTATCTCTCTCACCAAAGGGACTACTAAGTCTGTTTCTCTACAGAAACCCTGTAACACTTAGTAAGTGCATATGCTTAGTAAGTACTCAATCCATGCTTACCAGAAGAGATTGGAGGTCAGAAACACAGAAGTTATCTTGGGCCTCTTTTGGGTTATGTCAGTATCAGATATGAGGTAGTTTGCTACTGCCTAACTATTGCGCTTGGAATTCTGTATGCTGTGATAGGCAGAACGCTGTCATTACCTCCTTTGACAAACTGACATTAAGCTTACAGATTCAGTTTCTCTGTAATATCTCTGCAAAAGGCTGGAAAATGATTTTTCCTTTCTGCACTGGGAGAAATATTGATGAGAGTTAAATGACCAGCCTGGCAAAACATGTATTTAAGGGTTAGAAGAATGAGGACAATAAAAGCCAAACTAAATTTTAGTCTACCTAATTTAAGTATCTCTAATTCAACAGCATGACTGTTTCATCTTAATGGCGCTATCTAGCGTAGTATTGTCGTTCTCTTGCCAAAAATTGATTAGATGAGCTCTTTGTAAAAATTATGATGACTGGGAAAATATGGGCAAGTTTAATTTCATCAGTTCAGAAAATATGATCTCCTTTCCTAATGGAGTGGAACATAAAAAGAGGAAATAGAGGGCTAAGTTAGTTGCAGTAATTAGGGAACTGGCCAAGAAACTAGAGTTATGGTTACTTAAGACACATTCCGTGAAGTCTGGGCAAAGGAGGTCTCCATTTTACTCAGCTGACAGAAGTATAATTTATAAAGGAGTGAGTACAAAATAGAAAAAATTTTGACTGAAGCTTTGGTGTTTTTCTTTTCTTTCTTTATTTTTTAAAAGACTGTTTATTTGTCAGAGAGAGATCACAAGTAGGCCGAGAGGCAGGCAGAGAGAGGGGGGGAAGCAGGTTACCTGCTGAGCAGAGAGCCTGATGCAGGGCTCGATCCCAGGACCCTGAGATCATGACCTGAGCCAAAGGCAGAGACTTTAATCTACTGAGCCACCCAGGTACCCCAGTGTTTTTCTTTTAAATATGGATTCAGTGTTGTTGAAAACTCCAAGTATTAATCTGAACCAGAGTTTTCTGTTCTCATTTTCAATGAGTGAATAGACCAAAAATCCTTTGGAACCTAAAAGTCACTAACAACCTTAGTTTCCTCAATTTATAAACTATTTAAGTGAGATCCATTAGATATCCCAAAGAATCTGAAAGACTACTTGAAATGGTGGAAAACCAGATTGGGGGGATTTAAATTTTCATATTAAATACTATTTTCCCCCATAACAAATATCTAGAAAGGTAATTCTGTTATTTACGCAAATAAATATCAAAGAGGCAGAATGATAAATACAAAGTCATGGTAAGACTTGGGAGAGGAATTTCATTTTCTTGATGAGGTTCTTATTAAATTTAATAAGTTTTATAAAATAGGTGATATTTTCCCTGAGAATGGAAATATTGCTTGCAATTGCAGAAGCTCTAGATTTTTGTAGAATTAGAAAGTCAGAAGGGTTTAAGGACTCATTACTATAAATCCTGAAGTAGAAACATGTCACAAAGCTCAAGTTCTAACATCTGGTCCTACATTTTTCAGAGGCAAAATAATTTTATTTTCTTTTTAAGTAAAAATAACGTTAAATATCATTTAAAGTGGTCTATTATTACATTAGTTTGAAATAATGTCATAATTTTGTGCATTTGTTTCTAGAGCATACTAAAAGCCTTAATGTATAACATCTACAATGGGTCTTATGTACAAGAGTTATTGAAGAAACGATTCCTGCTTTCTTATATGGTGTAGAATATATAGCAGTATGTTGTGGTCCAGAAGCTCTTTATATCAGATTCCTTACTTGGTTAATGAAGAAGATAACTGTAAAGAATATGCACATAGAGTGAACAGAGACAATAAAACAGAAATGCCACGAGGGGGCACCTGGGTGGCTCAGGTCATGATCCCAGGGTGCTGAATTCCAGCCCCATATGGGGTTCCAGGTTCATAAGGGAGTCTGCTCCTTCCTTGACCCTGCACACTTCCCTCTGCTAGTAGGAACACGCTCTTTCTCTTTCTCTAGAAAATAACTAACTAACTAAAATAAATAAATAAATAAAATCTTACCCAAAAAATGCCACCAGGGAGAAATGGTGTTTATGTCATAAGTAGTCATATTCTGGGTATTGATATTGCTTATTTTAGTATCAACCATGTATAGCCAGTGTAAGTTACCAAAACTTGTATGTTCCCTATAACATTGAGTTTCTCAAAACCTCTGCAAGCAGATATGAATAAAATTATAATCTCAGTTATAGAGATGAGGTATCTCATTCTCAGAATATTACATAACTTCCCCAAGGACATCCAGACAATACATGAGCCACCTTTTTAAAAAAAATTCTAGCTATTAAGACTCATTAGTTTCTGTCATGTATGCATAAAGGATAAACTTATATAATTTTTGAAAGAAAATTCAGAACAACATCTTCATCAAGTAGGAGTAGGCAAAAATTTTAGATGGGATACAGAATGTGGAATAAAATAACCAAGGATAAATCAGATTACATCTAAATTCACATCCCTCGTCCTATCAAAAGATATCATTGGGAAAAAGAATTAGCAAGTCAGAGACTGAGAGACTATTTACAATACGTATATTCCACAAAGACTTATGCCCATAGTATATGAAGAACTCTCATAATTCTATAATAGAAAGACAAACAACCCATTGAAAATGTAAAATATTGGAAGAGACAGTTATGCATGAGATAAGCAAATGGCCACAAGCACATGAGATGCGCTACTTCATTAAACATCCAGGAAATGCAAAGTAAAGCTACAATGAAATACACACTCATCAGAATGGGTAAGCATGTTTTTCTTAAAAACCACAATATGAAGTGTTGGTGAGAATGTGGAGCCACTGGATCTCTCCCACCTTGCTGGAGAGAGTGCAAAACGATACAACTTTGGATACTAGTCTATCTTTTTTTTTTTTTTTTTAAGTTAAACATACACCAACCATACAATCCTGCAACCCCACTGCTCAGTATTTTACAGGAGATGAATAAAAGTATATGTCTACACAAATATTTGCATAGAGTTGTTTACAGTATCCTCATCCATACTAGTCCAAACCTGGAAACAACACGAAGACATTTGTTGTGTAAATAAAGTGGGTGTGTGGGTATCAAACCACAGCAGTGCACACTTTAAATGTCTTACAGTTCTATATGGCAATCATACCTCAATAAAGATTAAAAAAATAAGGTGAGGTAGGTCCATACAATAGAATACTATTTGTCAGTAAAAGGATTATGGTAATGATGCTCATGGCAAAATGGGTGAATCTCAAAAACATTTAGAGCAAATGGGCCCTAGAAACAAACAATTGTATGATTCCATGTATATGAAAATCTAGAAGACTCCAATCCTTTCTCTTGTGTGAGAAAGTAGAACAGCCCGGCGTCTGGGTTGGGGTGGGAATTCACTGGGATTGGGCACAGGCAACTTTGAGTGATGGAAATGTTCTGTATCTTGATCACGGTGACCGTTCCACAGATATATAAATTTGTCAAAACTCATCAAAGTGTGCACTTAAACTATGTGCATTTTGTTACATATAAATGATACATCACCAAGTTTATTAAGAAAAATGTGCCACATTGCACTGTGATTCACACTTTACCACAGAATAGAACTGTGCACTGGTTTAGCCCTCAGGTTATTTATCTATTGCTGTAAAACAAATAGCCCCCGAATTTCGTGGCTTTAAACAATATGCATTTATTATTTCACAGAGTGTGTCAGGGTCAAAAACCTGGGAGTGATTAGCGGAGTAATTCGGTGTCAAGGTCTCCTGAGGTTGCTGTCCACTGCTTGGCTAGGGCTATAGTCATCCAAAGGCTTTACTGGAGCATAGGGAGCCATGTCCTTGATGGCTCACTAACTTACCTGGGAATATGAAGTTAGGCCTGGTTACTAACAGAAACCTCAGACTTCTGCCACATGGACCATTCCATAGGGATGGTTGAGTATAATCGTTAAATGGCAGCTATTTTCCCCCAAAAAATGATCCAAAAGATTGCAAGGGTGAAGCTAGAATATCATCTACACCCTATTCTCAGAAGTCATGTGCATCATTTCCACAATATAATATTGGTTATATAGGTTAGCGTCATCAGTGGTGGGGAGGACTGCCACCCACAAGTATGATAAGAAGCCAGAAGTAGGGCATCAGTTTGGGGACTGACTCCCACAGGTCTCTGCTCAAAACCATCAACAGTCGAAGCATGCTATTTATTATATATATAATGTACATTAATTGATTATGTATAATTTATTTTTATGCACTAAGTATCTGATAGCTTTTAAGTCCCTGAACACTGTTCCATGGGAAATTTAAATGGCATTCTCATCAAATGGGTCATTTGTTTTTAATGTATATAATTTCATTGTAATTGAGGGATACTGCATCAAATAAAGTTGTATTTATTATATAGTTGAAGTTGGGTTATGGGCAAAAAGGGAATAACAACCAAATATGTCAGTCCCTCTCGTAAACTCACTGATGATCAGCAGTCAACCTGGGAGTAAAGTTCAAGTGGCCAAATTTCCAGTTCTCTTTCCAGAAGGGTGTCAAATCAAGTCATAGGTTTATTGTTGGTATTATCCTGAATACTCTTAACCACCGAACTCAGATGCCCTGTACCGTTTACTGGCACGATTTCTCATTCTCTAAGGCGTATTGCAAGTATTCCTCAGTGCCCATCTTTAAATTTTTTTTAAAGGAACCACTTCTGTACAACACTCGATTGTGTATATACTTTCTTTCATATACATCCTGCTCAATTCCTACTGTAATCCAATGATGTAGGTCGATGTTTATTCCCCACCTTTTTAAGGTGGGAATTGTGAGTCTTTGAAGGGTTTTATTTAAACTAGTAGAGATTATACATGTTTTCAAAGATAGAATCAGGACTCATCACCAGAACTTGAGGTGCTGAATTCTAGACTTTGATTTTAAAACAACATACTTTTCACATATAGGTTCTCACTTCTGATACCTGGTACCTTGTTTTTTTACCAGTAGCACATAGGAGAGACTATAGATTTATTTTTAAACAACTATCTCCATGTGGATATCAAGAATGAAATTAGCTGTTTGATATGGTTATATCTACTAGTGGTAGTTTCACTTTATTCATTAAATGTTCATCTAGCACCTAATATATGTCATTTACTCTCTGATAATACATGGAGCATAACCTGACCTTAACCTCAAAAATGCAAAATTACAAAGACTATTTATTGAATCCCATGTACTATCACACAGCTTCAGTGATCATGACCATTTTGCAAATCTTATTTGACACATCTCTCTTCTACTTCAAAAATTATGATTCTTTACAGACTTATAGGATAATGTTTGTGCCCTCGCAATTTCCAAAGTTGACCCAGTATACTCTGGGTGCCATTATGAATTAAAAGGTTAGCAATTATTTGGATGTGGTTTAATTCATTGTAGCCCATATATATTTTTTGATGCTCAAATCATCTCATTTTGAAGCATCAAGAGATCCTTCAACTTGGTGCTCACATCCCTTCAGTTTGGCCAAGGTGGTCTTGATAAAAAGGCTACTATTTAACATATGGAAGAGTTATGTGAAATTAGAACCCTGTGTGCTATGCTTGTGCTGAGGTGTAGAAGGGAGGAGTAAATACCAGATCCCAGATTTCCTCTCTGAAGGTGTTTGTAACTTGACTCTGTCAATGTGTCTCCAATGAGTCGGTCAGCAAGCAGAAGACTTAGTTTAAAAAAGGGAGAGACAGTTTGAGCAGGTGTGAGGTAATCAATGCAGAAGATGAACAAAGTGAAACAAGTAAAAGTTGACAGTTCTCAGGACAGTCTGACTCACTAACTTGGAGAGTGAATCACACCATGGAAGGTGTGCAGGTGTATATAGTAGTGTGGAAACCATGGGCTGGTAAGTGTGAGCTGTGCATGCAGACAGACTTTTCTCCAAAAAGTTCTGCACCAAAAGGGCAACGAATGAGTGACCTTGCAGTGGAATAAACTAATAAACACTGCCTCAGCCTGGTGGTCCAACTTAACGTCCACAGTGATGACTCATGGAACTCCGTGTATCCTAGACCCTGTGTGATGAGATGGCTGTGTATAAATGTACAATTAAACATATATACACAAGCATAATGGAATATACAATTGAAACTCTACTTCCTCTGTTGCCCAAATACACTCTAGGAGATGTAAAAACATGAAAAAGATTTATTTATTTATTTATTTGAGAGAGTGAGGGAGAGAGAGCATGGGAGGGGAAGAGGGAGAGGGAGAGGGAGAGAGAGTTTTAAGAAGGCTCCGTGCAGTGTGGAGTCTGACACAGGGCTCGATCTCAGATCTTGAGATCATTACCTGAGCCAAAATCAAGAGTTGGACAGTCAATGTTTCAGGCACCCAGACACCACTACATCAGCATTTTTGGTTTTGTTTTTGTTTTGTAACAATCCAGAGTTATTTTGTAATCTACCCCAAAACTCGTTAACAGGAGAAGACAAACAAGTTGTAACATTGTACCCTAGAATACAACTCAGCAAGAAAAAAAAATGAAAGGTGATACCAATACTTGCAATGACAAGGATAATTTTTTTAAAAAAGAAAGTGGGAAAGAAGCCAGGCATGAAAATTCACACTGTCCGATTCCACATACATGAACTGTAAGAACAAAGAAAGTCGGGCTGTGCTGATAGCAATATGAACTGTGGTGGCTCACCAGGTGTCAGAGTCACAGAAAGGGGCCACAAGGGAAACTTCACAAGTGAATCAGCATGTTGCAAGGACGTTAGTTCCATAGGCACCTGCCTTTGTTAAAATCTCATCAACATGTATAAAGGCCATGTATAAAAAGTGCAAGTTTTGCCTCCTTTAAAAGAAGATTAAACCTGATACTGTACTGAGTGCTAAGGACTCCACTATTCTTTAGACATCTTCCTGCCCTCACAGAGTTCCACTGCACTGAAGCTGTGTCTGGGGGTGAGTATGAGTGGGGTTGGGCAGGAGTGACTCACCACCCCAGGGATTAATGAGGTATTCGCAGACGAGGGAAATTTGTAATTGAGCCCAGAAACGTTAGAGGGAGTTTGGCAAAAGAACTAAGAAATAAAGACAAGTCAAGGGGCATATTTGGGGCTGTGGTAAAATTCCAGGTTTGAGGAGTGAGCATCTGCACTTGTGAGCTATGAGTAAGACTCCATAGAGAAGCAGGGGCAGCCCTGGAGGGAATCAGAACCTGCCAGGGAAGGTGGTGGGGCCATGTAGTTTGTAGCAGAGAGCAGCAGTGAATAAAATTGGTTTGGTGTTCAGGAGGTCACTTGAGGGGTCATGGGAGCCCCATGAGGGGTTGATTCTGAGGTCAATACTTGCCATCATTAGAAAGAGAGGCTCCAAATGTCCCAAACTGGAAATAAATCTTGTCCCAGGAAAAGACAGTTGATGTCCAAAGCATGGATTCACCAAGAAGTTTATGACACCTGGGAATGAAATCCTGCCTTGTCCATCAGGAACTGTCTCCGGAGATAATGTGCTCCTGCAGTGTCCTAAATTTCCTTGAATCTTCTTCTTAGACCAACCAACTTCTAAATCAGAGATTTATAAATCAAAGATGAAAAATCCTTGGCATGCGGACTGCCCGCCCATTATTTCTTGAACCACCATTGGGAAGGAACCTTGAATCCATCACAGTACTTAGTCCCAATGTCAACTTGGATTTTTGTCACAATTGTGCTCTAGGCAGCTGCTTCCAAGTGATCCAAATAACTTTGAAGAGTAGTAATGATGATGGTAAGAAAAAAATAAGAGGAAAATCACGACAATAAAATAAATAGCAGTAAATAAAAGGTAGCTTGTCTTGGTAGGCGCCCGGCTGTTCTCAGCTGGGTCATCTCCTTCAAAACCCTTAGCAACCATTATGTCATTTTCCCAATCTTCAAATAGGACAACTGAGTCTCAGGATGACTGTGATTGCTCAAGATCAAACATTCAATAATTTAGGGATGTAGGGATGAGGACAACTCTAACAGTCCATGTGAATGCTTTAAAAAAATTTTAGTACAGTTTAGATTTACAGAAAAGTCATAAAGATAGTTCAGAGTTCCTCAATACCTTGGGCTTTTATATGTATGCATATGTGTCTATTTCTAGTACATTTCATCCCTCCCTGTAGAAATGATCTATCATTTCCATTCAGCACCAAGAACGTCCCTTAGTGTTTTATGTAATATTGCTCAGTTGACAGTAAATTCTCTAAGATTTTGTTGAGTTAAACATGCCTTTATTATTCTTTCACATTTTTAAAATAATATTTGTATTAGACATTTGATGAATTCTGAGTTGATAGTTGTGTGTGTGTGTGTGTTTTAATTGCTTCAATATGTCATTCCATTGTTTTTTCTTGTCTCTTATAAGATGGCAGTTATTTGTTTGTTTCATAATTCCTTGCAAACTATGTATCTATTTTTTCCTGACTGTTTTAAAAACCCAGCCATTTTTGACCCTATCATTGTCAGTGGCTATGCCTAAGTGTGATTTTAGCACTTTCATGTTGCTATAAAGTTTAGATTCTTCGTAGATCTGTAGATTGAGTTTTTGAACCAAATTTTTGGTGGTTTTGGTAATTAATCTTTCTCCTAACCTACTACTTCTCTCTTCTCTTTCTAGAACTCCGATTATATGCATGTTGACTTTTATATTATCCTATGGGTCGTCCTTTTTTACTACTTTTTTCTTATTTGAAGATTTGTGTTGATTTGCCCTCACATCTACTGGCTTTTACTTCTATGGCTTTCAATCTGATGCTTAGACTCAAGATTTTAAATTTCATTTTAAATACACTACCTTTCAGTTATAAGCTTTCTTTTTAGGATCTTTTTTATAGCATTTTGAGGGATTCACAACTTTCTCATTGTATCTATCCTCCCATTCAAGACCTTCAACATATTTATGATAGCTATTATAAAGTCTTTGCCTATTAAGTCTAACATTTATGTCATATTTGTGTTTGTTTATGCTGACCAATTATTTTCCTTGATCAGAGTCTCTGATTCCAAGCCTTTCTAGATCTTCTACATGTTTATATTGAACACTGTGAATGATTACTTATAGGGGCTCAAGATTGTGTTGTTTTTCCTTAAAGTGTATTATGTTTTGCTCTGGCATGCTGCTGAATTACTGCTGTCTGTTCTTGTTTATGGTTGGGTACTATTCTTTATGGCTGTTTGCCCCTTAGTCCTAGATTGTGACTTTTATTCTAGAATGTAGTCGAAAGTCGAAAAGTATGACTTTTTGAGACCCTCAACTCTGTCACTGATGTGCTCATTGAGAATTTGCTATACTGCTAGGTCAGAAATATGGTACCTTCTATCTCTGCAAGACTTGGTCATAGAGCTCAGAGTTCAGCCTTGCAGCAACCACTCTCCATTAGACACTGAAAAGTTTACCTGATGTAACACAGGCCAACTGTTGGCCAAGCACCTGTGGACATGCCCTGTGTCTGTGTCCTCACCCAAGCTCTCTCCCCTCAGTACCCTGTCCAGCATATGAAAGTTGCGCTAGTAGCCTTAAACTCTTGTCTCTGCTTCATCAGGTCAGTGACTCTGTCATTTTTGGTTTGGGCTCCACCTAATTACACTACTCTCCAGAAAGTATCTTCAGGCAGAAAGAGAGGCAAACAAGAGGTTCATCTGATATGTTCCTGGGCTACTGTCCTATTGCTCAAAGCTTGAATGTTCTGTACAATTTTATAGTTGTTTATGGTTGTACCCTAACCATGGTGCTATAGTAGCTTCTACACCCTGACCAGAACTAGAAGTCCATGATTTAGGTAAATTACTCCAATAAAGAAGACATCCTCAGTGGCTTTGGTAGGATTACATTAAAGTAGGAATCATTAGAGAATCCTAATGAACTATGGGGGCTACATCTTGCATTCTTCAAAGGATCCTAGTCAGCTCAGGCTGCCATAACAAAATACCATAGATTGAGGGGGTTAAACAACAGAAGCCTATTTTCTCACAGCTCTGGAGGCTGGAAGTTCTAGAGTAGGGCGCCAGGTGAGGAGTGTCTTCCTGGCTTGCAGACAGCTGCCTTCTTGTTGTGTCCTCACATAGCAGAAAAAAAAAGAGAAAATAAGTTCTCTGATGTCTTTTCCTATCAGGCCACTAATCCCATTGTCTGACTCTAATAACCCCCAAAAGGTCCCATCTTCCAAAAATATCATATTGGAGGTGAGGGCTCGGCATATGAATTTTGGGGGAGAGACAAATGTTTGGTTCATAATAGAGAACCAAGATTGGTGCAATTTCATACACAGGGAGATGCAGTACCAGAAGTTCAGTAAGTTTAGTAAAATAGTTCAGAGTATATACCAAGGGAGCAGAGAAGAATGATCAATTTTAATAGTTTAGGGAAGATGTCATGAAAATGCCAGACTTTGGATTGTTTCAAAATGTGAAAAAGTGGCAGGAAAATAGGGTCAAGTGTAGAAAGTAGGCTTTGGGAAATTATGTGTAATATTCGAGGAAATTGAAGCTAAAGATACCGTCAACTTAAAAAAAAAAGATTTATTTATTTCTTTATTTGAGAGAGAGAGAGAGAACAAGTAGTGGGAGTGGTGGGCAGAAGGAGAGGGAGAAGCAGGCTGTCCACTGAGCAGGAAGCCTGATGTGGGGCAGGACCCTGAGATCATGACCTGAGCCAAAGGCAGACAATTAGCCAACTGAGCCACCCAGGTGTCCCAGCTTTTGTTTTTGACAAGTAAAAACCATAGTCAGTCCCCACTCTGGTCATCTGTTTAGGTTTGTACATCCCCTTGTACCAATACTAATTATCTTCCATGTGGATGTTTATGTGTTTTTAAGGTTTTCTCAGAGCATGAGTGTATAGATTCAAGTATATGCGTGTGGATTAGCAGAACACTTTGAATATCACTGGGTCTTAATTTTAAAACACACAAACCCATTACATGTATTTGTGTTTATAATACACGGATATGTCCAGAGATACATTTCTAATATGTAGATATATATCAGTACCAGCACATGAATACATGAACTACTCGTATATATTGCACATACATGTATATGTACACCTATGCTTGCTTCATGGCTTAGCTCTGGTTGGAAATCTGGAGCCATGTATATATATGCATTTACATGCATCAAGAATTTCAATGTAAGTGACATACTAAACAAGTATGAATTAGAGCATACAGAAAAGAGCACACTGGGGCGCCTCGGTGGCTCAGTGGGTTAAAGCCTCTGCCTTTGCTCAGGTCATGGTCCCAGGGTCCTGGAATCGAGTCCTGCATCGGGCTCTCTGCTCCGCAGGGAGCCTGCTTCCTCTTCTCTCTCTCTCTGCCTGCCTCTCTGCTTACTTGTGATTGCTCTCTCTGTCAAATAAATAAATAAATAAATAAAATCTTAAAAAAAAAAAAAAGAAAACAGCACACTTTATTTTGCTATTCTCTTGGGAGGAATTATCTAGCTACAACTGTGCATCAGAAATACCTTAGTGCTTTAGGTTATGTTACAGGCAAATGCTACATTTAGAAAAACAAATGCCATTTTATTAGTTGTTTGGGGAATAATTTGCTCTCCTCAACACGTTCCTTCTGAGGAGTCCTCCTTATTGCTCATCATATTCTGTTTATGGTAAATCAGACACTTGTTCCTTCCAGAACACAAATGGCTTGATAAGATATTGAACTGTGTATCTGCAACACTCCAAAACTGTCCTGTGCATATGTGAGCAGATGGCAGCACTCAGATCTGCCCACCAACAAGATCTGATGGAGGATCTAACCTCTGTGAAACTGACTCCCACACCTCTGTGTGAAGCTTCTGTGTCACTCCAAGATTTTAATTCTGTGTTTTTTTTTTATTTGCCTGATGAACCTCGCCAACTGGGTGTTCAACCAGCCTCTCAAACTCATCCTGTCTGCAGCTGAATTTACCATCATTGCTTCCTTAATTCTTTATCTTCCCCAATTTATGGCACCATCACCACTTTTATTGTCAGGCTCTAATGTATGTAGACTTCTTTTCACAACCAGTCAAAATTTCTGGTTCAGATACCAATTTCCCGTATCTCTTAACTAATCTCTTAAATATGCTCAACTGCATTCACTCTTTCCTTTGGTGGATTTCAGCACACTGTCCATTCACATGTGTGATAACCAGGGACGATAACCAGGTCAGGATGCACAGGTGTGAGCCTCCATTCAGCTACTTTTGGTGGGGTATTCCACAGCCCTCAGTTCTCTTTTTAGTAAAGTGATAGTGAATTAAACCACTTACATTTCCACTTTGGAAAACAGTGTGGCGGTTCCTCAAAAAGATAAAAATAGAGCTATTGTATGACCAAGCAATTGAGGTTTTGGGGGAAATTGGGGCATTTACCCCAAATATACAGATGCAGTGAAAAGAAGGGGCACAGGCACCCCAATGTTCATAGCACCAATGTCCACAATAGCCAAACTGTGGAAAGAGCCAAGATGCCCTTCGACAGATGAATGGATAAAGAAAATGTGGTCCATATATACAATGGAATATTACTCCGCCATCAGAAAGGATGAATACCCAACATTTGGTATCATGGATGGACTGGAGGAGATTATGCTGAGTGAAATAAGTCAAACAGAAAAAGTTAATTATCATATAGTTTCACTTATTTGTAGAAGATAAGGGATAGCATGGAGGACATTAGGAGAAGGAAGGGAAAAATGAAAGGTGGGAAATCGGGGGTGGGGGAGATGAACCATGAGAGACTATGGACTCCTGGAATCAAACTAAGGGTTTAAAGGCGGGGAGGGGCGGAGGTGAGCCCAGTGACGGGTATTCAGGAGGGCACGGGTTGCATGGAGCACTGGGTATTATACGCAAACAATGTATCATGGAACACGACATCAAAAACTAACAATATACTGTATGGTAACTAAAATAACATAAAAATCTTATGTTTCTTAATTTTTTAAAAGCGTATTCTGATTTACTGAGTGTAAAAATATGTACTCATAGAACACACAAAAGATATGGATAAATATAAGGAAAAATAGGTATCACCATACATTTATTCAACAGACACATTATTTACTGTGTCAAAAGCTGGTAAGCATTTGGGAGAGAGGGATAAATAAGATAGGCTGATTCACTGACCTTAAGAGAGGGACTATCTTGCAGTAGCAAACTGTTATTTTTGTAAACATTTTTTCAAAAATTATATATATATAGCATATATATCCACTATATGTATTATATATTTAACAAATATTTGAACAAACTATTTTTTATCTTGTTTTGTTTATCTATGGTCAAGATATATATATTCAATGTAGTTTTTATATATATATGAACAAATTATATTTTTTCATCCTACTTTGTTTTTCCCTTAACATCAATTTAATCATTTTCTCATATCTTTGGTTATATTGTAGTTTTAATGATTGCCCTATCTTCAGAAAACAGATATGCTTATAAAACAAAGCATTTTCCAATCGTTAAGTATGTATGTTATTTATAATTATTTGCCCCCGTGAATAATATGAGGATGAATTTGCTTTTATATGAATTTCTAAATGCATCTCCGAGTAGTTGATTGAGATGCAGTCAAAATAAATTAATATTTGTAGACACCAAATATATTCTAGATCACTGCTAATAGAAAATTAATGTAAGCCACATATGTAATTTTAAATTTTCTAGTGGCCACACTTAAAAATTTTAAAAAGAAATGAGTGACATTAATCTTTATTGTTTTTAACCCAACATTTCAAAATATCATTTCAACATATAATCAATCTAATGTTAATAGCATAACCATATTTTTCTTTCTATTGTGCTAATCCCTCAAAAGTAGATGGTATTTGACACTTAGACCACATCTCAGTTTGGGTCACACTTCAAATACTTAATAGCCACACGCAGCTAGTGGTTTCTGTTAGCCGTCAATTCTAGACTATCTCACTAGAATGAAAGCTACTTCCTTTCAAGAATTTAACAGGGTTATTTTAAGAATTTGAATTTATAGTTCTACTCCTAGTGCCTATAACAGCATCTCATCCATACACAAACACAATAAATAATTTCTTTAAAGAATAAATGAGTGAATGAATCTATCACTAATCAAACAGATTTTAAACCCAATTTGTACCAATTTCCAATCCCGTCTGCATGATTGTTGATCCCCCATCCCTGAATGCACACTCTACTCTAATTTTTCAGCTGGATGGATAAATACTGACATGTCACTATTACTTTATATTTTTGTTTCTTGTTTAGATGATTTTGGACATATTTTCCATAGAATAATCGACCATTTGCCTTTCTCATTCTCCTTGTATTTCAGCTGCATTTCCAATTCTTTAGTGGGAATATTTTTATTGTGTATAAAAGCTGTGTGTACCTTATGTGTGTATGTATCTACTTGTGTGCCCATAACATTGCCTGCCTTCTGTGGTAATTTTTTTTGTGAATTTTGTTTATATTTTAAATTTGGTCATGATAGGTTTTGGCTTTTAACATTAAAAAGATGTCATTAGATATTCCCAGATTTTGTCTATTCTGTGCTTCCTTGATAATTGAAAATAGTGATTACTGTATCCTATCTGATGTTTGAGTTAGAAATTAACTCACACCAACACACACCAAGTTCAGCAAAATACAAAGCAAATTCAGAAGAAATTAGTTTAATTCTGGGCCTTCTTTTTTTCTTCTTCTGTCCTTCTAATTAGAAGTCTCATCCATTCACTTTGTTTTGAATATCAACTACGTGTCTCCTTGGGTCTATAACATCATTGCAGTCTTTCTACCAGGGATCTGCACCTGAATATTGTGTGGATACTTTACTAATGCTTGTCCAATATTGACAACCTATCCCAACTCCATTATGCTTTACCTCAAGACGAACACCACCACTTATTTGAGTGAGAAACATGAGAGACATGCTGACCTCATCTTACTTCTCGCTATCCATTGCACAGCCCCCTCTTCCATATCTTCAACCTTGACTTGTGTGAGTCTCTCAGTCTCTTCCCTAGAGACATCACCCTTACTTTTGGCCACTGCCACTTTCTCTCAGGATTTTTACAGTGGTTTCCTAAGAACTTCCCCTGCTTTGAGTCTGACATGACTTCTAATGTCTTCCAAAACCACATCACCAACAATATTTGTAACCTAATTTCTTATGGTTTTCCCCATTTCCCACAGTGGATATCTAATTTTTGAAGATCATATAGTTAATATAATTTAAGACCGAATCTGGGTGTAAAATGTAGAGGTTGAGAAACCCTATGTGTAAATTTTATGTCTAGGTCTATGATCCATCTGGATTTATTTTGGGGTATGAAATGAAATAGGGAATAATGTAATTTTTTATCACTGTTTCTTAAAAACTTTTTTCTTTCCCCATAAATTCCTTTGGCCATTCTTTCCAAAAATTAATTACCCCAAAACATGTAGGTCTATTTTTCATTCCTTCCTGTCTCATGGACTTTAACTTTTTGCCTATTGTTTATCAATTCCACATAATTTTGATTACTCTACATTTATTTTATGTTTAATTAGCCAAATAAAATAAAATTTACTAAATAGTCTAATTAAATTAACTTTTTCCCCCAAGTCTGTTTTATATTTCCTGATAACTTTGAGTGTAAGCTTCTTAATTTCTGTAAAAAGGAATTTTTATTGGGATTGTATGGAAATTATAAAAGAATTTGGGGAAAATTGACATCTTAACAACACAGTGCATATTGATCCATAAATATAGTGCATCTCTTCATTTAGGTGTTCCAAATTTGTCTCCTCAAAATTTTATAGTTTTCAGGCTAGAATCTCAAAACTCTCTTGTTATTTTATTCCCTAAGCTTTATTTTTTTGTTAGCTACATTATATTAGGTCCCTTGTCATTATTTCAATTTGATGCCATTACAAATGATATTTTTAAAGTTTTTAGTGTCCAGTTGTCCATTGACAGTGTTGATTTCTGTATGATTGGATTTGTATCCTACTACCTTTTAAAATTCACTAATTCCTTGTGGTAGTAATCTAAGATAGATTTCTTCAGATTTTCCATGTACTCAAACATGCCATCTGCAAATAAAACAAGTTTCATTTCTTTCTTTCTCATCTTCCTGCCTTTTATCTTTTTGTCTTGTATTTACTGCACTAGCCAGGACCTCCAGTTCAAAGCTGAGCAGAATTAATGAGACTGAACATCCTTGCTTTTTTCTGATCTTAGGGGGGAAATATTCAAGCTTTCACCATTAACTATGACACGAGCTGTGTGATTTTAAAGATGCCCTTTACCAGGTTGGGGAAATCAGTTTGTATTACTACTTTTTAGAATTTTTATCATGAATTAGGTACAGATTTTGCTAAATGTGTGTTATTTTTCTTTTTGGATCTCTAAGATGATCATATGATTTTTTTCTCTTTTATTGCTTAATGTAGTGAATTACACTGATTCATTTTTGTCATGATAGATTACACTTTAACATTTCATTCCATTCAAGTGGCTCATGTTTTGTTAAAGATTAATTTAACCATACTTCTGAAATAATTGGTGTGTAATTTTGTTTTTTTTTTTATATTTTTATATAATATATCTATATGTGATATATAAGACCCCATTGCAATTGAATGAACTCAGTGCCTGGACATTATGTGGGTGACTCCTGGGGGTACTTTTGGAAGCTGCGGGGAAAGCATTGCCCACTGTCAATGTCCTCTTGCAGCGGTAGCCAGGAAATAAGGATTTGTCTTCCCCTCCACCCTTCATAGTTCACTGAAGTACCTTTAGTTAGAAGAACTGAAAACAAACCTGCTTAGTAAGGAAGCCAGGGGAATGTATTTTCCAGGATTTTAGGTCTCCAAAAGAGAGAGAAAGAGTAGGATGTTGCATATAAATTATTCCACTCATATTCCATCCTTAATTTTATTAGTCTGGGTTTGATGAGAAAAACAAATATATCTCTAGTTTTTTTGAGAAGTAACAGGTTTCATACATAAATGAGAAGGGATGGAGTGAGCTGTGAAGGGCGGAGGGGAAGACAAATCATTTCCTGGCTACCGCTGCAAGAGGACATTGACAGACCGTGGGCAATGCCTTCCCAGCTGCTTCCAAAAGTACCCCCAGGAATCACCCACATAATGTCCGAGCACTGAGTTCACTGTGTCCTGTAGTCAATTAATTTCCTGGTGTCTTGAAGCCCATGCAGTCATCACTGAACTTTGCTCCTCCAATCCTTCCCATTTACGTATGAAACTTGTTACTTCTCAAAAAAACTAGAGATATGTTTGTTTTTCTCATCAAACTCAGACTAATAAAATTAGTCTGATAACATACACATGTAGTCAAGAAATAGGCAACAGCCAGTGTGCCGTGTGGTTGGAAGAAAGCATTCTATAGAATCTCAGATTGCACACTTATTAACAATCCTAAACTTGATCATGTGGTTGATTCCATACCTTGGATAATATGGCCAATTCTTCTCTTGGGGAGAGAGGTAAGTGAGGGAGTGAAGCTCATGTTGCCTCCCTCCTTACTCTTCCCTGATTTTCCTCATGGGAGAAAGAGTGATCTCTCCCTGGAGAGATTAGAATGACTATCAGTGCTGACGGTGGCCAGACTAGGGGCTTGCTTAGCTGTTGGCCATTTGTGCTTTTTCTCTCCCATGATCACCCTATTTGTATATTTTCTCCCTTTCTATGAAAATCAAATATCCATTAGGGTAGTCCATCTTCTCAGAACCTGGGACAGTGACTGGCACAGACTGTTCAGTAAGTATTTGAAAATTGAATGAAGGGATATTCACTTGGGCATTTTCTTAACTGATCAGTGCACTGAAATTCAACATCACTTTAAACTTCATACATCTCTGCTTGCTACTCCAGTTCTAGAAACACTATAGGACGAGGGACATTAAAGTCATTCCAAGGTAATAAGAAGGAGATCAGAAGAAAGTGACATTTGACATTGCTCCTTTGGTAAGAAAATGCTGACTGAAAGCAGCCTTGTTATTCCACACAAAGCGTCTCTCGTCTCTATCTCCAGGCATCCCGGGACTGTGCCTCCCTGAGCCACTGGAACCAGACTGTACCACTAACACCTAGTGGGAGTAGTTTAAATATACAGTGATGGATATGGCTGCAGTCCTGGGGTAATCTGACACTTCTTTGCCAACTGAGTATCTCAAAGAATCAAATATTTAATGAGTAAGTCACAATTTCTGAAAACCTATCATAAGAGATGAAGTTAAGCCAGTCTCTCAAGAGTGATGGAGTAATAATAAAGTTACCATGTGGCTGGGTTTGCTGACCATTGGTTACTCTATAGCCCTTGGATTTCTAGTGAGCCCTGCATTGGGTTTAACTAAGTATAAAATAAGGAGAAATAATCTCAGACATTCAAATTTTATGAATCCAAATTCCAAAGCCTAAAGGCTTTTGAAAAGACATTTTAAAACAGAGTTGAATTGGAAAATATTGAATCTCCTGCCTTTTGGCCTCTTGGCAAGGAAGATCATCCCTCAACTAATTAGTAGAAGAAATAAGCCTGCACTTTAACCTACTTACTTTTGGAATTAATCATCCCAAGTCTACCTATTTTAATTAAGTATATTTAAGGCTCCCACAAAGGGATTTAATTAGACTTAGATACAGTGCCAAGCTGGGAATCCCGGAAAGGGTACACATGCCTTAAGAAAGCAGACCATCGAGGAGCAGGACTGACCTAGTGCCCTCTGAGATGTAAGCTCTGTGTTTCCCTTAAATGTGCAGAAGTTTTGACTTGTTAAACCTGAAAATGTTCTTTTGGTTGATTTTGCCATTTAATTATTTTTAATGATGTCTTTGAATTGGAGGGTTATAATGGGAAAGGATCTTAAACCGTATCTACTTCAATTCCCGTGTTTTCCTATAAGGACATGGGATGTTTTAAAGAGTAAATATCTTGTCTAAGTGGGAGACACATAGTGACAGAGCTCAG